>JADBJO010003525.1:140000-195000 GCA_016801955.1 Conus betulinus
CATTAGCTGAGGTGTGATGAAGCCAAAACTGTGTGAGTAGCTAATCTTGTTGATGCCTGTAGATAGTGCCAGCTGACCAGTGTCGTGGTGTCGATGTTGACAGGAGTTCAACGTCACATGTCCCCCTGATCGGCCGTCCCAGCCGTTCCATCAGCGGATTCTACCCATCCCTTGTCGGGCCGCCCCCGTCCTGCCCCCTGGCGGTCTCTGTCTTCATCCTCAGTTACATGCTGTCTCCATGCGTGACGTTTGGCAGGGGCATGTTATCCTGCCCGGCTGTGGTGGTCGTCGTTTTTTTAGGGGGGGTTGTTGACATTGCACATGGACATGAACTTGTCATGGAGAGCGTTTGCCTCCTCAGTGTCTTGACGAAAAGCGTCGGTTTAGGATGGTTCACGACACTTTGAGTGATGCTTTTTGATAGTGTGTGTGTGTGTGTGTGTGTGTGAGAGAGAGTGTATGTAGGAATGAACGTGCTAGTTGGCCGTGTGTCTGTTGTGGTTAGCTTATGCACTTGATGTGGCAGACACAGTGAGAACTATTGCATGCATAATTAGCTAAGTGAAATCAAAATTCTTTTGTGCCTCATTTGGATTTAGTCGTCTGAGCTGCTACGCATTTTGTGGTATGTTCGAATGTTTTGGGGAAGGAGCAGAGTAACTCTCAGTAAATGTTGGCTTGCATTTTTTTTTTTTTCCTTTTTCGCCATCTCATCTCCCGTGTACATCATTGGCATTGCATCCACGCCGCTCATTCTGATCCCCCCCCCCCCCCCCCCTCCCCCCCGCTACAGCCACAGCCCTGGCACCGACAATCCACAAAGAGCAGTCAGTGTCAAGTCATAAGGCAAACCCACCAGAGGAGACACTGCATAGCTTGTGAATCACTTCAACCTGCTCTGATCCAACACGCAGGACACCCTCTAAATGCCTCCCCCTACTACTGACGACAGTGATTGCTTTGTCGCAGAGCCAGCAAGAGTGAGCTCCCTCTCACCAGAGGTTGCCACTGTGTCCATCCGACAGCAATCTCCATGAATTGACCAATACCAGTGACTCTGGCAGAAGCGAACCAAGGTCATAGATGTAGAGAAGTAATTGCACCTAAGGTCACAGAGTTTGGCATATTTTCGTGCTGATTGATGAGAATGAAAATGTTGATGATGCTTGAGATTTCCCTTCGGGTCTGAGATTTCATGACAGGGTTGTGCACTTCCATAATGTCTCCCAGATTCAGCCAGGCCTGAGAAAGGCAGACACCTGGAGTTTTGGCAAATTTGAACAGCACTCTCAGAGACACATCCATTGAAGTGGATGAAATTCAACTGTGTGGTCCCAGTCTTCCCAGTTGAACTCATAGCAAACTCAGCTGTAGGCAGGAGCTGGTCAGGGCAGGAAATCCCATGTATACATGGCTTTGATGGGAATCAAACCCACGACCTCCCAGCTGGGAGTCTGTGATGCTAACCACTTCGCCACAGCGACTGACATTTTTTTTTTTCTTTCTTCTCTGTTACTTTTTTAAGAAAATCAAAGATGACTCTTTCGAACACTGATTTATTACTTCCTGTGAGTTTCCCTCCCCATTTTTGTAAAAGCCTTTGTGACCTGTTCCTGTGTTCTTGGTTACCTGTTACTGGCGCATTACTTTGAAGCTGCAATGTGGATGTTTGTCTTGCGTAAACTGTAAATCACTTGAGTTTTTCTTCTGGAAAAAATGTGGACCTTTTAGCCACCGTTCTTCCCTATAGCACCTATCTGCCATATCCTACTTCACAGTGAATCCTCCCTATCATGGACCTTTTAGCCACCGTTCTTCCCTATAGCACCTATCTGCCAGTGAATCCTTCCTACTTCACCGTGAACCGCTCTTCCCAATAGCACCTATTTGCCTATCAGTGAATCCTCCCTATCATGACCTTTTAGCCACCGTTCTTCCCTATAGCACCTATCTGCCATATCCTACTTCACCGTGAATCCTTCCTAACCTGCCTGTCATGGACAACTCTACATTTCATTCCCATTCGGGAATCGAGTGTAAGGCATGCCGTTTTTGAACAGTGGCAATTCCAAGCGGCTGCCATTTGCTAGGAGTGTGAGGATTCGGCTTGAAAGATGTGAATTAAAATATTTTCAGCTCATGTCAGATGTGATGATGAGTGATGATGGTATGTGATATATATATTGCTTATTCAGCACCAGTATGAGCAGATTAGTGGCCACTGTGTCACTGAATTGACAACTGCTTACAAAGCTGTGAAGATGGGCATACAATGAGGCGCATAAGATTTTCGTGGCGTGTGCGAGACAATCAAGAAACATACAGTGCTGTTTGAATGGTTACACTCCAGAGTTATGGAATGCAGATGAAAGGTGATAATGATTAGTGATAAACATTGCCAACACAAAATTGGGACTCCTAGACTGCAAATAAGGTTGAGTTTAAGGTTTGTATACCAAAGTTGGAGCCATTTGGATCAGATTCTTCATGGGAGGGGTGATTTTTAGTAAAGTTTCAAGTTTCACACATTTGATTCAAGTTAACCTTTGATGGTTTTGAAAGGAAAAGTTGGTGGTTGCAGAAATGTAGCATAACAAATAAAAACTTGGCAGTTAGAAAGCTAAACTTGTTTGATGTAGAAAAGAAGGGGGGGGGGGGGGGGACTTTGCAGTTACTGGTGTAGATTGTTTTTTGCATCATGATATTCTTTCAGTCACTTGTTCTTCTCATAGCCTTTGGAATGCATGCAGAGAAGAGTGGGAAGGGTGTGAGGCGTCCAACCCCTGTTTGGAAAGCACCTTAATGGGCACTCAGGAGTAAAGAAAAACAACGAATATTGTCATTGAAAAACATCATCAGCAAAGACAGTGGACAATGTACAGATTGTATATATGAATCCCCCCATCCTCCCTTTCCCTCCCACCCTTCCCTCCCTACCCCATGCCCACCAAAGCCCCCCCATGTTTTAGAGAGTGTTCATTCGGTAAAGAACACTCCCACTTCTCTCCCCTTCCTCTAGAAGTAGAACTGTAGGAGCATTTAGCAACTGACTGCTGCTTTTACTAAATTGCAGTACAATCTGCTAATCTATACCCTACTCCCGACGCACACACACACACCCCCCCCCCCCCTCTCCAACTGTGCTCTTCCATAAAGAAACTGGACTCTCTCCAATTCTCAACACCCTTTTTTACCATCATAGATTTTCAGAAAGAAAGTGGACTATGTCAAATTCTCAGCATTATGTTGGCCATCGTAGACATCCATATAAGGAAACTGGGCTATCTCCTGTTCTCAACAATATTTTTGCCATCGTAGATTTCCATAAAGAAACTGGGCTATTTCCAATCCTCAGCATTATTTTGGCCATTGCTGACTTCCATAAGGAACTGGGCTATGTCCTATCCTTACTGAACAAAGTGATCATCCTCTAAAATGATACTGTGGTGTTACTCAATGTTCCAAGGATGACATGTTTAAATGAGGCTATCATTTTTTTTTATGAACGATGTTTGAGCTGGCCCTGTGTCACAGTATGCAAGTGACACTTAAAGACAGTGCTGTCATTGTATGTGAATGGTGGATGAGCTGATACTGTGAGTGAGTGTGAATGGTGTTGCATGGGCGACATTTAGGTCAATGTCGTCATTTTGCATGGAGGACAGTTTAACTGATGCTTCAGATTTTGCACGCCTGAACGGTTTTTGAGACGATGAAATCTTATACTGTGTGTATGGTGACTCTCTACTGTTGAAGGCGTCGGGTTTCTGGCTGTTTTTCAATGTCCAGATGTTTTTGTTTGAAACTCTGGGTTCCTTTTTGCGTGCAATATCACAGCACCGAAGTGCTTAATTATAATATCCTCAGATAGTTGGGAGAGTGTTATGCATTTATCCCACCATTGTCATCTAGAAATGGCTCTATGACTTAACTATTTGGAATGTTTTTTACTTTTTTCCCCCCACACCACCATCTTTGTGGGTCATGCATGAGCAGTGATGTAGCATCTGTCTGGGCAGTGTATTATCAGTTGTCATGCTTTGTGAACTATGAAAGGAGGTGGGGGAAGGGTGTTTGTTTTTTTTGTGTGTTTTTTTTTCCCCAGACATTAGGTACCTTGTGTTTATTCATTTACTTTTGTGTGTGTGTTCTGTCAGGGCTGTTCTGGTTTTTTGCTCCAAGATATTTCTTTTTTGGAGGAGAACAGTATGTCTTCATGACTGCTTTTTTGTTGTTGTTGTTGTCTTTCTTCATAAGGAACTATGGTTTTTTTGCAGCAATTTGTTTTTGCATGCCATCTTATTTTTGAGCGCCCCCCCCCCCCCAGTAAAGCGACCCGGCTGATTTTGGCCCACCCATGCACAGCCACCTACAGACTTGGCCTGTCACAGGCCCTGTACAGGTGTGCAGACTGAGTGTAGGGCCCTGCTGTGTTGGTATGACATCATACGGTACGAATGGTCAAGATGATGTGTTGGGAGTTTTCCCCTTTGAAGAAAGGCAGGATGTAATCCAGAGTAGGGGGGAGGGGGGATGAGGCAATACTACTCCATACTGGTTTTTTGTTGTGTTTTTTTTTTTATTAATGTTATTGCTGAAATAATGCATTTTCTCAATCCTCTCTTCTACTTTGTCACTCTATCATCGTTTTCACTGTCTATTTCTGTCTCCTTACTCTTTTTTTTTTTTTTTTTTTTTAACATTCTCTCTCCTCTTTCCTCGTCTCTTTCTTTCTTTCACTTTTTCTCCTCTCTTTCACCGTCACCGTCATTGTCTCTCTCCTCTCTCACACTTTATTTCTGTTATTTCAGCTTTGTGTCTTTATTGTCAGTTTCTCTGTCTTTATGTTTCACTTTCCGTCTCTCTCCATCTCCCTCTCTCTCTCTCTCTCTCTCTCTCTCTCTGTCCGTCTCTCACTGTACATCTGTCTTTCAATTTCTCTGTCTGATTTTTTTTTTCCACAGTTTTGTTCAGTGGATTTTCTTTGATTTCTAGTCAGGACCCTACCTTGCAGGAAGTCATGTCATAGTCATTATGTGCAAGCTGATCAGTAGATCTTGTCTTTCTTGTTTCTTTTCTGCTAGGCCAGCATGTCTAACCACACACCTCACCCAAAGTCCAGCTGATAGAAGAGGCACAGTGTTCATCTTTTGCTTTGTCTGTAGTGATGATGCCATGTTACATTAACTAGTATGTTCTGACTTTGTGAACCTGTTTGCTTTGGCATTACATAATATTCAAGGGTTTTTTTTGTATCGGCCAACTCCTCTTTGCTGTAATTTTCGGGTTTTGCACCTGGCTGTGTGTCTGGATTACCTCTGGTCTGTACACGTTCTCGTCCGCTCTGCCTTCATCTGATTATCGTCTTCTGCAACTGCCCACATTGAAAACGACAGCCAAAAGTGAAAAGCTTCTTTCCACGCTCCAGCCACACAGAACAAAGTACATCAGTCACTCAGATGCTCAGATTTTTCACACTACATTCAAGACAAGCCTTTGAAGGTGTGTTTTAAAGGGTTTTGTGAATGGGTTCTTTTTTTTTTTTTTTTTTTTTTTTTTTTTTTTTTTGAGTTGACTTCAACGCGGTGACAGCCCTGATATGGCCCTTTGCGGTTGGCTGGGCTGTAAGCAACATTACCTTGTCAAGACGGGCCTGACAACACATTTCTTCTGCAGTGAGTGGTGGGGTGTAATGCTGGCGTGCTTCTTTGTGGATTATTATTTGGATAGGGTTAGGACTTTTTATGAATTATGTGTATGCCCATTGGAGGATGTGAAGTGTGGGTGAATGAAGGAGTGTGAACATGAATGTTTTGGTCTTACTTTGTGGAATGTATTGAACTAATTATCTGATACCTAATCATTGATACCATGTTACTGTTACTATTGACAGAAACTGGCAGTGGGCTGTCCCTTCCATGCAGTGGGCTGTCCTTCCATGCATGAGGGCTGTCCTTCCATGCAGCGGGCTGCCCTTCCATGCAGCGGGCTGCCCTTCCATGCAGTGGGCTGTCCTTCCATGCAGCGGGCTGCCCTTCCATGCAGCGGGCTGCCTTCCATGCAGCGGGCTGCCCTTCCATGCAGCGGGCTGCCATTGCCCTTCCATGCAGCGGGCTGTGGGCTGTCCTTCCATGCTGTGGGCTGTGGGCTGCCCTTCCATGCAGAGGGCTGTCCTTCATGCATGCAGCGGGCTGTTGGCTGTCCTTCCATGCAGCGGGCTGCCCTTCCATGCAGCGGGCTGCCCTTCCATGCAGCGGGCTGTGGGCTGTCCTTCCATGCTGTGGGCTGTCCTTCCATGCTGTGGGGCTGCTTAGATTCCCTAGCAGGGTCACAGAGGTGTGGGTCTATGACTGAAGAGTGCACAAGGACTTGCAGGTCTTTGGGTCAGATACAGTTGTCGTGACGTAAAAACTGGTTGTTGCATAGCATTATGGGAGTGTATTATGGAGCATCCGCTGTACCCTGGACGAGGGCTTCGACACACAGCTGAAATTATGTGTGAGGGCAGCTGGGGGTGGCCAAACCTGGATGAAAGGGGGCTGGTCTACCTGGGCGTAAGGCATTGGGATTTGGCAGAGTATGTGTTACAAGCTATCAGATGATTGTGTGGCGTGTGAAGGGGACTCTAGGCAAGCACTGTGGATATTTTTAGCAGAAAAATTATGAATAAATTTAGCGAACCGCAAAAAAAAACACAAAAAAAAATGGACAAAAAAAATCATGGACAAAATGAATCACAAGACAAAACACGATGCGTTTCGACCTCATCTTAGGCAAGATACAAAACAATCAGGACAACGAAAATGAACGAGCAATCACTTATCTTCATTCACTTCAGCGCAAGATAGGCGCTGAATCTTGCGTCGTGTTTGGTCTTGTGATTCGTTTGTCCATGTTTTTTTTTTCAGTTTGCTAACATTTATTTTCACATTTGTTTAGATTTCCGCCTGCAGTCGCCTCACTTCGCAGCTAGAAAAATTATGACTGGCTAGACAGAGGGGACAAACGTGTCTAGTGATTCGTTTGTCCCCTCTGTCTTGCGGATTCATGATAATCTTTTCGTTAAAAATTTCAGTTTCCAGTTTCTGCCTGCAGTCATGTCACTTTGGAACAAGCACTGTTGAGTTTTGGGAGGCGCAGTGAGACATGCTGGGATGCTGTGGTCATTCAAAGCATGCTGGCCTACGTCCTGTGTGCAGTGTCACCGGGTGTAGTGTCACAGTGGTCATTGCTGTACCTTGGGCTGTCTGTAGAGCTGTAGAGCATGTGGGCATGGCCAGGCATAAAGGACACTGGTTATCACTGTATACTGCAGGGCCTCCACTGTGGACCAAGCAGGCATGGTGACACATGCAGGGACACTGTGGTTATCACTGTATACTGCGGGGCCTCCACTGTGGACCGAGCAGGCATGGTGACACATGCAGGAACACTGTGGTTATCACTGTATACTGCAGTCTCCACTGTGGACCAAGCAGGCATGGTGACACATGCAGGACACTGGTTATCACTGTATACTGCAGGGCCTCCCTCGTGGACCAGGCATGGTGACACATGCAGGACACTGGTTATCACTGTATACTGCAGGGCCTCCACTGTGGACCGAGCAGGCATGGTGACACATGCAGGACACTGGTTATCACTGTATACTGCAGGGCCTCCACTGTGGACCGAGCAGGCATGGTGACACATGCAGGGACACTGGTTATCACTGTATACTGCAGGGCCTCCACTGTGGACCGAGCAGGCATGGTGACACATGCAGGGAACACTGTGGTTATCACTGTATACTGCAGTCTCCACTGTGGACCGAGCAGGCATGGTGACACATGCAGGAACACTGTGGTTATCACTGTATACTGCAGCCTCCACTGTGGACCGAGCAGGCATGGTGACACATGCAGGAACACTGTGGTTATCACTGTACCTTGGGCAGTCTCCACTGTGCAGTCTCCACTGTGGGACGAGCAGGCATGGTGACACATGCAGGAAACACTGTGGTTATCACTGTATACTGCGGGGCCTCCACTGTGGACCGAGCAGGCATGGTGACACATGCAGGAACACTGTGGTTATCACTGTATACTGCGGGGATTCAACTGTGGACCGAGCAGGCATGGTGACACATGCAGGAACACCGTGGTTATCACTGTATACTCAGTCTCCACTGTGGACCAAGCAGGCATGGTGACACTTGCGAGGGCACTATGCTTGGCATTCTACCCTGACCCGTCTCCACTGTTCAGTATCACACATGATACTTGACAAGTTTCAGCCTGAATTCAGGATGTTTTAAAGGTCTCCACTGTTCAGTATCACACATGATACTTGACAGGTTGCAGCCTGAATTCAGGATGTAGGTCTTCAGGGCCATTCTAGAGATGTGAATAGATCTGCTGAGAGAATTATGGGGGATTTGTGAGACCGTCAGGGTTCAAGTTCAGAGTCCAAACCATTATTGTATTCCAAAACAAGTTTGTCGAAGTCTCTGCCTGCACCTCCAAATTTTTTTTTTTCACATGAAGAAAAGTGTGGGATCAAAATGTTCCGTAGACTGAGATAGGAAGATTGGCAAGACTGTTGACTGGCTTGCAGGCATCAAGAATTACAGGAATGCAGGATGGTTTGCTCATGATAGTAAGCAAGACGTGGGAAAAAGACCCTGAGCTTCAGAGGTCTTTACCCTGCGACCCCTCAAGGCCATTGCCATTGCCCCTTAGGCCTGCCAAGGAGTCTGATGTATTAAAAATGTTGAAGCTTTTTTTCTTTTGCTCAGGTCTCATGTCTGAGCATGTAGGACATAGTGACACCAAAGTTTCTGTGGGTATCACTATGCTGTGACCAGTCTCCACTGTGGAGTGTGCAGGGCGCAGGTGAAACAAGGGTTTGTGGTGATCACTGTACCCATCCCTGTCTTCAGCGTGCAGTGTGCAGGGCACACACTTGCACAACGCTGTGGTCACTCACTGTAAGGTGACCTGTCTACAGATGCCTTGTTCATGTGTTGCTGCTGCCTCCAGATACACTTGGGAAAGAGAGTGCGTCTGAGAATCTGCCCAGTCCGACCTCTCTTTGATCAAACGGCAGAGCCAGTTGTGTCCTCTTTCATCCTCAAACCCTAAACCTCTCTTCCTAAGAGTCCTCATCACCTGTGCTGGCTGCTCATTGACAGGGGGTGGTTTGGAGGGTGACAATTATTGCAGAGGTGCATTGTTACCTGGCTGTGATCAGATCAGTTCAGGACAGTTCAGCAGAGGGGATGAGAAGAGGTATCAAGATCACCGTTTTTACTTCAAAGTGAACACAAAATTTGCCTATGCAAACTTGTCAAATCTGTGCCTGACATATATTGCATGTGTGTGGTTTTGTATAAAATTTATGTGGTTTTGTATAAAGTACTTTGTAGAAAGTTGTCAGGTTTTTCCTTACCAGTAAATAAATGTGTGTGAATTGATCACCCACCATGGAACTGAGGTTGGCATCATGGGTTTGTTGGCTGGGATGTTGTTGACTCTATTTCCATCACAGTCATTGATTTTTTGCAGGTTTTTTTTTTTTTTTTTGTCTTGGCGGCCGCGTGCCCAGAACGTGGTGAGGCAAGGTGTTGTGTATCTCATGGGCCTGGTGCACACTGGAATATAGTGTGAAAGTAAGTGAAGAATATAGTCTTGTGATTGAGTCCATAACCGCAGCAGCTTGCTCATTCTCATCATCTTTAGATATTCTCAGATTCTTGTCATTTCGCATGCCCTGCTGTCATGGTGACCGTAGATTCCACTTCCCTCTCTGTGTCCATGCCTGTGGCAAGTTCGTCAACATCTTTGGTTGGATACCCAGGTGGCGCCCTCTGGAGGGAAATGTTCACTCACGCTTTTGACTCCTGACAAAGCAGTTACTGGCTTCAGTTTGGGCATAGCAAGTGGTGGTCTGCATATGTTGGATCAGGACAGGGACCACCGAACACCATTGAAGTGACACGGTAGCAGTGCTGTTTCTCCTCTGGTGGGTTGCTTCAAGTGACCTGGTGTTGTTGGCTCCCTGTCAAAAGTGGGGGTAGAATGTTGGCTTTATTTTGTCCTGGACATCGCCTCTGTGTGGTATGTCTGATGAAGTCAGGCCTATCTCCTCTGTGTGTATATGTCTGATGTAGATAGGCCTATCTCGTCTGTGTGGTAGGTTGTTTCCTTGGAATATGTCTGATGTAGAATATGTCTGATGTCTGAGACAGGCCTATCGCCTCTCTGTGGTATGTCTGATGTAGACAGGCCTATCACCTCTGTGTGGTAGTCTGTTTCCCTGGGAATCTGATGTCTGCGGCTCTCTGTGGCCATTAACAGTTGCAGGGTCCCTTATGTGCAATGCTCCTCCGACAAATTCGTAGGTATAAAAAAAAAAAAGGAAAAATGAAGAAATCTGGTGTGATTGGATAGAGTTGTTTTGCAGGTTGCTCTCTTTTAGCTATCTTCTCAGATAGACTGTGTTCATAATTGTTAGATATTCACGACATTGGGAGAAACAATTTTGCGTTCAGGCGCTGTATGTACAGTGCAAATGAACTCTGCTCATATTGTCTTGGGTTTTGTTGACACCCTGCCGCACACGCATGTGCATATGTGCATGAATGACTTTCTCTTGGATTGAAAATTAGAAACTGTCTCATTCTTCATGTGTTCCCGAACATGGGCTGTTGTGTTGAATTTAAAGGGATGTGTGCTAAATTGAAAGAAGACAGTACAAGGCGATGCATGTTTGTTACACTGATATAGAAGTCAACAGAGAAAAGGGGTAGGTCAGAATAGATAATCACCTCGCAGGGAAGTGCGAAGGCAGGAATCACAGTTGGTTAGTGGCTGTGGGGTACAGTGAAGATACAGGAATCAGTGGTTAGTGGCTGTGGGGTACAGTGAAGAGATAGGAATCACAGTTGGTTAGTGGCTGTGGGGTACAGTGAAGATACAGGAATCACAGTTGGTTAGTGGCTGTGGGGCACAGTGAAGATACAGGAATCACAGTTGGTTAGTGGCTGTGGGGCACAGTGAAGAGATAGGAATCACAGTTGGTTAGTGGCTGTGGGGTACAGTGAAGATACAGGAATCACAGTTGGTTAGTGGCTGTGGGGCACAGTGAAGATACAGGGAATCACAGTTGGTTAGTGGCTGTGGGGCACAGTGAAGATACAGGAATCACAGTTGGTTAGTGGCTGTGGAGCACAGTGAAGATACTTGAATCACAGTTGGTTAGTGGCTGTGGGGGCACAGTGAAGATACAGGAATCACAGTTGGTTAGTGGCTGTGTGGGTACAGTGAAGATACAGGAATCACAGTTGGTTAGTGGCTGTGTGGGACACAGTGAAGATACAGAATCACAGTTGGTTAGTGGCTGTGGGGTACAGTGAAGAGATAGGAATCACAGTAGCTGTGGTGTACAGTGAAGAGATAGGAATCACAGTTGGTTAGTGGCTGTGGGACACAGTGAAGATACAGGAATCATGGTTAGTGGCTGTGGGGCACAGTGAAGGTACAGGAATCACAGTTGGTTAGTGGCTGTGGGGTACAGTGAAGAGATAGGAATCACAGTAGCTGTGGTGTACAGTGAAGAGATAGGAATCACAGTTGGTTAGTGGCTGTGGGACACAATGAAGATACAGGAATCACAGTTGGTTAGTGGCTGTGGGCACAGTGAAGGTACAGGAATCACAGTTGGTTAGTGGCTGTGGGACACAGTGAAGATACAGGAATCACGGTTAGTGGCTGTGGGACACAGTGAAGATACAGGAATCACAGTTGGTTAGTAGCTGTGGGGCACAGTGAAGATACAGGAATCACAGTTGGTTAGTGGCTGTGGGGCACAGTGAAGATACAGGAATCACAGTTGGTTAGTGGCTGTGGGACACAGTGAAGATACAGGAATCACAGTTGGTTAGTGGCTGTGGGACACAGTGAAGATACAGGAATCACAGTTGGTTAGTGGCTGTGGGGTACAGTGAAGAGATAGGAATCACAGTAGCTGTGGTGTACAGTGAAGAGATAGGAATCACAGTAGCTGTGGTGTACAGTGAAGAGATAGGAATCACAGTGGCTGTGGTGTACAGTGAAGAGATAGGAATCACAGTTGGTTAGTGGCTGTGGGGCACAGCAAAGAGATAGGAATCACAGTTGGCTAATGGCTGTGGGGCACAGCAAAGAGATAGATAGGAATCACAGTTGGTTAGTGGCTGTGGGGCACAGCAAAGAGATAGGAATCACAGTTGGTTGGTGGCTGTGGGGTACAGTGAAGAGATAGGAATCACAGTTGGTTGGTGGCTGTGGGGCACAGCAAAGAGATAGGAATCACAGTTGGTTGGTGGCTGTGGGGCACAGCAAAGAGATAGGAATCACAGTTGGTTAGTGGCTGTGGTGTACAGTGAAGAGATAAGAATCACAGTTGGTTAGTGGCTGTGGGGCACAGCAAAGAGATAGGAATCACACAGTTGGTTGGTGGCTGTGGGGCACAGCAAAGAGATAGGAATCACAGTTGTTGGTGGCTGTGGGGTACAGTGAATTGAAGACATACGAATCACAGTAACTCTGGGGTACAGTGACAATACAGGAATCACAGTTGGTTAGTAGCTGTGGGACACAATAAAGATACAGGAATCACAGTTGGTTAGTGGCTGTGGGGCACAGTGAAGATACAGGAATCACAGTTTTGATTAGTGGCTGTGGGGCACAGTGAAGATGCAGGAATCACAGTTGGTTAGTGGCTGTGGTGTACAGTGAAGATACAGGAATCACAGTTGGTTAGTGGCTGTGGGGCACAGTGAAGATACTTGAATCACAGTTGGTTAGTGGCTGTGGGGCACAGTGAAGAGATAGGAATCACAGTTGGTTAGTGGCTGTGGGGTACAGTGAAGATACAGGAATCACAGTTGGTTAGTGGCTGTGGGGCACAGTGAGATACAGGAATCACAGTTGGTTAGTGGCTGTGGGGCACAGTGAAGATACAGGAATCACGGTTAGTGGCTGTGGGACACAGTGAAGAGAGAAGAATCACAGTTGGTTAGTGGCTGTGGGACACGCAATGAAGATGCAGGAATCACAGTTGGTTAGTGGCTGTGGGGTACAGTGAAGATACAGGAATCACAGTTGGTTAGTGGCTGTGGGGTACAGTGAAGAGATAGGAATCACAGTTGGTTAGTGGCTGTGGGGCACAGTGAAGATACAGGAATCACAGTTGGTTAGTGGCTGTGGGGCACAGTGAAGAGATAGGAATCACAGTTGGTTGGTGGCTGTGGGGCACAGTGAAGATACAGGAATCACAGTTGGTTAGTGGCTGTGGGGCACAGTGAAGAGATGGGAATTACAGTTGGTTAGTGGCTGTGGGGCACAGTGAAGAGATAGGAATCACAGTTGGTTAGTGGCTGTGGGGCACAGTGAAGAGATAGGAATCACAGTGGCTGGTGGTGTCAGGGGGGATTTCAGTACAGACTGCTTCCCCACTCTCTGGAAGCAAATCCAAGTGACATATTTTTCTGGTCATTTGCTTTACCTTCTTTTCTTTCTTGCTGTGCCGGCCGTCTTGTAACTCAGGCACCATAGCTGCGCTGCAGCCTTGAGAGACTGCTCTCTGTCTGTTCTGGAAGCTGTTTTACAACTTTTTTTCCTACAATTTGTGACTTGACAGATTTTTTTTCTGTAATCTTATCACAGGCTCATGGAAATTGTGCATACTTTCCAGCCTGGATGCCAGCTGTTCATTCGGCTGTGTCTGTCTGCCATCGCGACCTGTCCTTTTTATGTATTTTCCAAGCATACACATTCTTCAGGGTTTGTTTGATTTTTTTTTTTTAATCCTGATTCTTGTTTTCTTCTTTCCTTTACCTTCATTTTTAAACCTGAATTTTTTTTTCCATCCACTTTCAAGAGGATACTGACTGTAAGTTATATGGTTCTTGTTCCATTGGCGCTGTAAACGGACATTAATTTGATCCAGCATTATTTCCCCTGTGTGTGTGGCTTACTGTGTGAAACATTATTTGAGAAGGATACGTGTCATTAAATAGATTTGAAATTGTTTTTCCTCCCAGTTGTTTCCAAACCCTTCTTTATGATGCACAATTCCTCACAATGCACAAAAAATTTTTGTAGGTTCAAATTCTGGACTTCCCGACAAATTTCGTTTTCTTTTTTCCACCAGTTTCCATCCCTGTGTGTGTCTGTGTGTCTGTCTGTGTGTTTTCTTGACATGTAAATATTTTTCATGATTTTGTTTTTACTGAATTTGTTTGCTTGACCTGGAGTGAAAAAATGAAAAATGGCTGAAACGGCAGGGTCTTCAAGGCCTGAAGAATGTCAGTAGTTTAGCCCCTTGTCCTTGATCTTTTTTGCCGTTGCTCACATTTCGCTTTTTTTTTTTTTTTTTTTTTTTAAAAAAAAAAAATTTTTTTTTTTTACAACTATTTCCAGACGTAACATTTCTGCCCCTGTGTGTGGACAGCCCAGGAGAGCCTTTGTGCGTGGAACCAGTCGGTCCAGTTGCTTCCACCTGACGGAGTAGTTGCATTTCCTGTAGGTCTCAGACCTGGTTGGCTCTGGAATGCTGGAAAGGAAATGTGGAGTGCAGCCCTGTCAGGTCATGTTGGATCATAATGGGGTTGGCTGGCATCTCCAGCCAGGTCCTCTGACCTCTCTGATTTTCAATTCTAAAAGAAAAGTCTCAAATTCTGTGGTCCATCATGCCCTGCTCTCATGGTGTCTTTGGATGGGCATGGCCACACCCTCTCGAAGAGGACGCTGGCTCCTGAGTCACTGCATGGGGAGGGGGGTGGGTGTCATTCTGTATTACCTCTCCCCCTTCCCTCACCTGACCAACAACACTGGCGGAGCCACATAACCACTGGTTTTCACTTGTAAGTCCTGAAATGGGACAAAAGAAATAATGACGCAGTTGGACGTCTTGTTAGGGTAAAACTGACCTTGCAGTTTTCTCCACAGAATATGACGATTGCATGATCTTTGTAGTGAAGGGATAGGAATATAACAATTTGGCGTCTTGTAAGGGTAAAACTGACCTTGTTCTTAACAGAAAATGATGGCATGATCGTTATAGTGAAGGGATAGGGAGGACAATTGGACGTCTTGTAAGGGTAACTCTGACCTTTATTCTTCACAGAACGTGATGGCGTGATCTTTGTAGTGAAGGGATAGGGAGGACAATTGGACGTCTTGTAAGGGTAACACTGACCTTGCAGTGTTCTTCACAGAACATGATGGCGTGATCTTTGTAGTGAAGGGATAGGGAGGACAATTGGATGTCTTGTAAGGGTAACACTGACCTTGCAGTGTTCTTCACAGAACATGATGGCGTGATGTTTGTAGTGAAGGGATAGGGAGGACAATTGGATGTCTTGTAAGGGTAACTCTGACCTTATTCTTCACAGAACATGATGGCGTTATCTTTGTAGTGAAGGGATAGGGAGGACAATTGGATGTCTTGTAAGGGTAACACTGACCTTGCAGTGTTCTACACAGAACATGATGGCATGATCTTTATAGTGAAGGGACAGGGAGGACAACTGGCCACAGGCTGTGGCTTTGCACAGAGCTGTTTCAGCACAGACTGCTTCCCAGCTGTCTGGAAGTTCTGCCCTAGAAATAATAGTTCCTCTTTCCTGCTGCGCTCCCTTTTTGGGTGTTTTTCTGTAGTGTCTTGTACTGGTATACCGCCTGTGGGAAACTGCTCTCCTCTCGTTCTGGGTGCTGTTTTATGATGTTTCAGGTGACAATTTGTGGCACACTAGATGTTTTTGTTGTAATTGAGTGACTAATCATGAAAAGTGTACATACAGTTCTGAGTGAACACTAGCTTTTCTGTTTACCATTATGATCTTTACATGATTTATTTTTCAATGGTGTAAATTTCCCCCCCCCCCCCCCCCCCCCCCCCCCCTTGAAATCCTTTCTTTGTTTACCAGAAATCCCCCTTTTTTTTTCCCCCATACCTGAAATTCACTTTAAAGAGATGAAAATTTTTCCAGCAGAGTTGAAATTATTTATTTTTGCTTATTTGGTTCTTACCCCATTTATATGTAAACAAGCATTCATTTGATCTAGCCTTGTATCCTGTGCGTGTGTGTGGCTTGCTATGTGTAAGGTTAATGAGAATGATACACATAGTCATTACATTTGATTTAGAAATGACGTTTTTTTCAGCCATTTTAAAAGCCTTCATTTAGCAAACACAATGCCTCACACTCCAGTCACTGTGCACCAATTTCTCCTAGATTTTTGAAGAATTATGGGGGAGGACACTCCTCTACCTCCCGAAATTTTCGTTCGTTTTCTCTCCCCCCAGTTCTCATCACCATTTTTTTTTTTCTACAATTTGTATGTTTTTAATAATTTTTTTCACTTGCTTAAAAAAAAAAAAAAAACAGAAATGAAAAATGAAAGGGAGTGGCTAATGTGGGGAATTGGCTCCTTTGTCATTATTTTCGTTCATGTCTGTTTTTGGTTTTTTTATCACATTTTTCAGACGCAATGATTTTGCCCCATGTGTCTATTCCCCCGGAGGCCCTGTGTGCTGGGAACCAGTTCCTGCTGTTCCATCCAGTTAATAGAGTATGATCAGGTTCCCTGTATGTCTCGGACCTTGTCGACACCAGGATATTATGAAAGGAGATGTTGAGTGCAGCCCTGTCTCATGATTTTGGATCAGAATGGGGTTGGCAGCATCTCCACGTCCTCTGTCCTCGTCCACAGTGATTTTCAATTTTAAAAAAGAAGCCTCAAATCGTGGTGCCCGTAATGCCCAGCTCATGGTGACCTCAGTCTCCGTTGTCCCTCTCCACGCCATGATGGATTTCATTTCTGTATTCCTTTACACCCTCCCCTTTCCTCACCTGACCAACACACAGAGGTTTACACCCTCCCCTTTTCCTCACCTGACCAACACACAGAGGTTTACACCCTCCCCTTTTCCTCACCTGACCAACACACAGAGGTTTACACCCTCCCCTTTTCCTCACCTGGCCAACACACAGAGGTTTACACCCTCCCCTTTTCCTCTCACCTGACCAACACACAGAGGTTTACACCCTCCCTTTTTTCCTCACCTGACCAACACACAGAGGTTTACACCCTCCCCTTTTCCTCACCTGGCCAACACACAGAGGTTTACACCCTCCCCTTTTCCTCACCTGGCCAACACACACAGAGTTTACACCCTCCCCTTTTCCTCACCTGGCCAACACACAGAGGTTTACACCCTCCCCTTTTCCTCACCTGACCAACACACAGAGGTTTACACCCTCCCCTTTTCCTCACCTGACCAACACACAGAGGTTTTATTTCACTATAATTTTTTGTTTCACGTGACAATTTGTGACGTGCGGGAAGTTTGGCTGCAATATGGTGACCAAATCCTCAAACTTTTACATGCCGTCCAGTGTGTCTGTTCAGCAGTCTGTCTGCCATTATGACCCCTTTTGGTTTTAGCCATTTTTCAAGGATGGGAACCCATCAGCCCTCCCCCCCCCCCCCCCCCCCACATCCTTTTCTTTCTTTACTTAAAATTTTTTTTTTTTTTTTTTACCTGAAATCTTTTTGGTCATTTTTTAAGAGAGAAAAAAAAAATTCAGGCAAACAAAGAGTTGAAAATACTGATAGTCTGTTTGTTTTTTTATCGCGTCGACACTGTAAACATTTATTCGATACAGCTTGACATCCTATGTGTTATGCGGCTTACTGTGTGTGCCTGTAATTAAGAATGACTCGTGTTATAATTCAGATATGGAAATAACTGTTTTCAAAGCCATTTCCAAACCCTCCCTCTTTGATGCAGAATGCCTCACATTGCACCAGATTCTTTGATGGTGAAAAGAAAATGGTGGACCTCCCTGTATTTTCATGTTTTCTTTCTGCCAGTGAACATCTCTGTTTTTTTCAACATTTTTTTTTTATTTTTTTTTTTTTTTTTTTTGGACCAGGAGTGAAAATTGAAAGGGAAGGGCTGCTTATGGCACAGCCAGGATTTCTTGGCCTTGGGGATGTCGGCAGTTTACTCCCTTGTAATTGGTTTTTTGTTTGTTACATCTGTTTGTTTTTGGTTACTTTCCAGATGTAACATTTTCACCCCATGTGTGAACAGCCCAGGAGGGACTTTGTGCCTGGATTCAGTTAGACCGGTTCCTTCCTCTTAACGGAGTAGACAGATCTAAGATGTTGATTGATTCTGGTGCATGTTATGAAAGGAAATGCTGTGTGCAGTCCTGCGTTATTTTGGTTAGAAAGGGGTTCAGTAGCATCTTCTCCTCATCCATATTGATTTTCAGTGAAAAAAAACAACCCCAAAAGTCTCAAATTCTGTAGCCCTTCATGCCCTGCTGTCATAGTGACCTCCGTTTCAGTGTCCTCCACATCCATCACGGGTTCATGTCACTGTCAGAGCAGCGAGGTCATGGGCACTGTCCCTGGATGGACGTGGTGATGCCTCTGAAGAGGATGCCAACTCCTGCTGGCTGTTCTTCAGAACTGTTGTTGTCAGCAGGGGCTTCGTCAGTAGTGTGTCTTGCATATGCTGGATCAGAACAGGCGCCACCGAGGACGGCCCATGTGACTCGGGGTGCAGGTCTCCTCTTGTGGGTGGCCTCTTGCAGACCTGCCGCTAGGTGCTACCTTTTTGACATAGCTTGCTACAATTTCCTTGACAGTGCTACTTTTTGGGACTAAATGATGTGCCAAAAAAAAACCTCATTCAAAAGTGCTCAAAGACCAAATGGAAGCTTAAAACGGAATCCAGACATTTGGTCAGAAAATGGCCAAGTTTGATAAGGAGAGGAAGAAAAGGCAGAAGAAAACTTGTTAAAGATGATCACAGTTTCACCGCCGTATCAACTGGTTTTGTTGTTCGCAATTGTTCTTTTCTTTCCCCAAAACCATGTGACGACTAGCGAGATGTCTGCCCTAGTCCGCCGTCATGTCGTAGGCAGAACAATGTTTGACCGAGAAGTGCTATGTAATCTGATTTGTATGGCATACATGTTATGCTTAAAGTTGGAATTCTAGTTTTAGAATGGGGAAATGCCGCATTTTGTGCTCTTGAATCCTTGGCAGCTGAACTCATGACTGCTCCCAGTGGCCTGCCAGTGCAGGGCCTGAAATAGGATGATCAGGGTGTGGATGTGCGGGGCATGGGAGGAAAAGCCGTGGGAGGCGCACAGAAAAAGTGAAAGAACTGAAGGAGGAAAAAAAAAAAAACACGCCCTCTTTCTTCATTTTCGCAGTCTACTTTGTAATGACAGTTCCACTGCTCTGAAGTTCATCACTCTCCCGTCTGACTGTGGATCGTTGGGGCTTCTCCAGTCAAGGGCGTTATGCGTGTGTCACATTGCACCATCTTAACCATGGTCCACGATCATCTGTTGGGCCCTGATGTGTTAACAGGTTTCTCTCTGTCGAATACCATTGTTTACTAGGAGACTAAGGCATGCCCTCTCTCTTTCGCTGTGCACAGTAAACTGTTGTCCCACTGCAGTCTTGTTGACTTGCTTGATGATCTAATTAACACTTGGTTCAGTGACGAACACTGATTTTATGCATGTTCCAACATACCTGCTTCTGATCAGCGTTTTTTTTTGCCCAGCACCAACTCTGAGTATTAAAGGAATGGAGTCTAACACGTATGTGTGTGTAAATGTCATAACATCAGTTTAACACATACAAATGTGTATGAATCTTGACCTCTATAACATTGTGTATAACACTGTGTTGTTACTAAAAATGGTATTTGTAAACTGAAGTTGGATCATTTTTCTCTGTTTTTGTTTGTGTGTGTGTGTGTTGGTCTTTTAATTCATACAAATGCATAATAACACAAGGGAAGCGAAGCTTGGCATAGGAGGGGCGCAGCCAGGAAGTTGAGAACAGCAAATTTTTGACATTTAATGCTGAAAATTGATGTCATTGCTAGGGGGAGAAAAAAAGGAAAGAAGGAAGAAATATGGTGATAGTACTTGTATATTTTTTAAAGTTTTTTTTTTTTTTCCCCCCAAATATTTAAAGAAAAAAGAGGCCTCAGGTCTGCACTATCAGTGGAGATGATCAACAGCCAACGTGTTAGCCACACCTGTGAACATTCATGCTGCCAAGTTTGGAAAACGGCATGATCGGCTTTATTCTTGATAAATGGCATTCTAGTCCAGATGCACCTTGACGCAGGGCATGTTTCTTGAAAGTCCACTTTAAAGAGCTCTGCGCGCGAGGTTACAGCCCTGGCATTGACCTTTGCCCTCACCTGGGTCATCATAAAGCAACATGATCTAGCACCCTGACCTGCGAACTTTCAGAACTAGCAACACAGCTGTGATTTCCTTTTATTTTTTCCTTTCTTTTTTCCCTTTCTTGTCATGTATATAATTTCCTTTCATTTGCCAAATGAAGGAACACCAGTTGGTATTTGTCCTGGACAGTATTGGTGTGACAAGTCATTATGCCAGAAATGTGTGTACATGCACATATTACTTTACTGTTGTTTTTCTGCAGAACAGGACTATTTCCCTGAGTGGTGTCAGTCCAGAAAAGGCCCTCTGGGCTAGGATGATAATTACAACATGATAATTCATCCCTGTGATGTTTCTTCTCCTTTCTCCATGCATGGTCGAACTTGCCCATCCCACAGCAGTTTGTGCTTAAGTCTGGAATTTGCTGTACACCATACCATCACTAGCAGCCGTTTTGTTTGTGCAGGGAAAGGTTTAAGAGCGCAGGGATGGAGTCCCTTTCTTCGACCCTGGTTGTTATTCAGAAGTTGGGTGTGTATGCATGGGAGAGTGTGCGTATGTATGTCCATGTATGCATGTGTGTGCATTTCAGAACATACGGGAGTGTTCCTGAAACTTAGCTTCCTTTTATCTTGCAATTTCTGGGGGTTTTTTTTTTTTTTTTTTTTTTTTTCTTTTCTAAATGTATGATTGGGTTAGAGTTTGTCTTTTAAGGAAAGTTCTGCAGAGGATGACTATAAACTGTATAGTATGACTATAAACTGTAGTATTTGTCCTGCAAATTCCTGCATTCAGTAGCATTACTGCATGTGGAGGGATTGTTTCCTTGTCTGGCGTTAACGCTAGATATCGTTTTTTTTGCTATCTCCTCCGTGTTCCCCAGAGCCACTAATTCTGCTCTGTTTCTGATTTTTTTTTTTTTTTTTTTTTTTTTTTTGTGGGGTGGGGATGGGGGGTGGGATCAGGCCATGATGCCAATGGCTGTTGTAGAGCATGGCTAGTTTGAATCGACTGTCATCAGGCCAGGTGAAGGGAAGATGGAAATGGCCCGAGGATGAACACCCACGTTGGTTGTTGCTGTATGTTGTCAGACTTCTTGAACCTGCTCTTGCCACAGTATGGCTTTTAACCGTTGACCTTAACATGGGTGCTTCTGTGCTGGTTATGTGCCGGTTTAGATCAGCGCTGGCGCTGGCGATGCCTTTTTTTTTTTTTTTTTTTTTTTTTTTTTTTTTTTATCTGAGGAGCACTGAATTTTCAAAGAATGCTTACATTCTGATCCTCAGTGCACTCTGTTCTCACTCTTCTGCTGTGAAGATGCCAGTCAGCAAAGAAATGATTAGCAGGATAACTGTGATTTGCTTGACTACACCTGCTGATGAATTCTAACACAGTGACAGCAAATTTTCCTCCATTGCGAGTTCAAATTGAATGCCAGGACTGCATCTGTAGAGTGGTTGTATTGTGGCTTTTATGCCTAGTATAGCTCACACTGGTCATTGTCACTTCATCAGATCTGATGGCGACAGCAGTTTTTACATAGTGACTTCATTCCCCTGGCGTGATGATTTCAAATTGAATGCCAAGACTGCATTGTGGCTTCTTGGAATACCAAGTACACCAACAGCCATCTGCCAAAATTATTCATGTAGTGGCTCTAGTTTTCAGTGACTTCAAAGTCAGGAAGAGTAACTGAGTGACTTCAGAAGTCTTCAGAAGTCTTCAGTCCCACTTCACTTCCGAATACAATCTACAGTGTATGGGAGATTAAAATGTATAAAGGCATGTGTATATCAAGTTTGAAACAAAAAAAAAAAAAAAGGTGATCTTTGATTTTCTTCAGGAAACTGCATTTTAGTTGTATATATAGAAGTATTTATTTATGATTTTTATTCAAATTTCAAGCCTAACTTTCCATTTTACATTCAGTGAGAGCCTTCCAAAGTGCGTTTTCTTTCGGCTTCAGGGGGGTGTTGTCCCCCCTGGAACCCCAACAGAGGTGGTGCCTCCAAACCCCTGCCTTTCAGGTTTTTAGAAATCAAAATTTTAAAATATTTGGAAAAGCTGCTTGCTCCACAAGACGGTCCAGACATCCAGATCACAGGAGAAAAGGCTGTTTGCACCTTCTTGCAGAACCAGTAACTTTTCTGTTGACAATTTTCATCTGCCTAGGGTTACCTCGTTTTAAGCCTCCAGCCTATGGTGTGAGTGAAGTGGTTGGCAGCCATTCATAGCTGGGAGGTTGTTGGTTCGATTCCTAGCCGAAGTCAAGTTTGCTATGGGCTCTGGTGGGAAGACTGAACCACACGGTCCAGTTTCACCCACTGACTGGATGTGTCTGAGTGATGCTGAAAGACCAACACTGCTGGTGCTTCACTTGTGCTGCATACACAAACACCCAAATGAAGTCAGACATTATGCTGCACACACACACACGCAGGCAAAATTTGTCTTGACGAAACTGTTCTCTGCCACACATATATATATGTAGAATTCAACTTGAACCCAAATATTATTCAAATAACAAAATGCATTCTGATGCACACATGCAAATTTGACTCCAGTGCAAATGATCATTTCAAAAGAAAACACAAAGCCCTAAAATGAGAGAAGTAAAAAAAAAACAAAAAAAAACTCGCAAACAAAAAAAAAAAAGCTATGGTACCATTTGGAACGGGTATTTTGGTACACCATCGATGACATACAAATACAAATGCTGGACCTGATTTAACAAATGTTACCTACATGCGCCAAGACCACCAAGCTGAATTCACCTACATATGCAGGCTGCGCATCCATCCCTGGGCCCTTACAAGGAAACATCGATCTTGCGTCTTCATGATCTCTGGGAACTGTTAGATCTAGTGCACATGCGCAATTCATGAAGGTTAGAACAGACCGACTATTAAAACGCCATTACAAAAACTGTGACAAGAGGACCCGTCTGATGTGGAAAGGCATTCTCCCGAACCCAATCCCTACATCCTGCCGTTTGCTGCACAGGGGTGAAAACTGGCATGTTGGGAGTCATCTTACCAGCACACCTATTCCGAGAACCACACACGCTTCTGAAAGGCAACCAGATTCCTGCAGCATTAAGTCTTGCAGGGTTCGTACAGTCTTTTAGAGTCCTTGATTTTGGGGGTCCCCTTTTCAAGGCCTTGAAAGTCCTTAAAAATCAGACTTCAGCTCATAGATCCTTGAAAAGGCCAATGATTTTGAATGAAGTCTGTAAAATCTTGAGAGTATTAGATAAAATTAAAATGTAAAAAAAAAAAAATTTATGCTACAGGTTAATAAAAAAATAAAAATAAAAAAAAAGCTACAGTCCATGTATTTTTTTCTGAAATGCTTTTAAAGTCCCTGAATTTTTCATCAGGACATCTGTATAACCCTGCTTGGTATGTTGAACATTTCCCTGCAGAGCTAAACCTTGCCCTGTTGAATTTTTCTGCAGCGCTAATCCTTGCCCTGTTGTACAAGAGATTTTTCTGCAGCGCTAATCCTTGCCCTGTTGTACAGGATTTTTTCTGCAGCGCTAATCCTTGCCCTGTTGTACAGGATTTTTCTGCAGCGCTAATCCTTGCCCTGTTGTACAGATTTTTTCTGCAGCGCTAATCCTTGTCCTGTTGAACAGGATTTTTCTGCAGTGCTAATCCTTGCCGTGTTGAACAGGATTTTTCTGTAGCCTTGGTATGTTGAACACTTTCCCGCAGAATGGACCACAGAGATCTTCCTTGCTGCCAACAAGTGTCATGTTCTCAACATGCCTGCTGCACACAGAATCTTGCTGATCTCCCTTGCTGCAAACAAGTCTGTCATGTTCTCTACATGCCTGCTGCACACACACACCTTGCGCTTCCTCTTACCTGAAAGACCCCCCCCACTCTCCACCTCTCAAAAGGGGGTACACACACACAAAAAAAAAAAAAAAAAAAAAAAAAAACAACTTGGATTTCTCTGGCCCCCATGATACAAGTCATGGGTTGTTTTTTAAAAGCCTGAAGCACAGTAGTTCTTCACCTTGCCTTCCTTCAACACAGAAGAACATTTTCATACTTAACAGAAGTCTGTGGATGTTGTCCATCAAGTGGTGTCCTTTCAACACCGTTTTCTGAACAAAAACTCCAGATGGGTCAGCAAATAAAAGCACAACACGGGTAAGGGTTGTTCACCCTGCCTGCAGTCATCTCCCTTGGGCTGCTCCCAGAATGATCACCAACAAGCAGCTATAACAATGCAGGAATGAGATGCATCATGATGAACATCACTATAGTCCTTGCACATTCGCAAATGCGTTGATAAACACATCCCAAATACATCACAATCTTTTTAACAGTATGTAAAATCTGCAATATACACTTGCTACAGGAGCTTATTCTTGTATGGCATTACCACCATTTCAACAACACACTTACCCGCTGAACATAAAACCCAAATGTCCAGCACAAGAAACGTATAAACCCCAAAGCTTCCAACAGAGTCCAACGCCCAAAGCTTCCAACAGAGTCCAAGAACACTAGTAGTTGTATGATAAAGGGCAAATGTTCAAACCTATTGGCACAGGCAGCTGACTTGGATTATTCTGGAGTGGTGGTAGAAGTTTGGGGGGGCGAAGAGTTGGCAGGGAAAGAGATGCACCCATACTCTTAATACGACATGCTAGGGAGGCTTTCTCTCCAACAGCAGTATCTTGGAAGAAGCACTGATGGAGATTTCACAGTCTGGTTTATGTGGAAGCTACTGCTAGTATGCAAATGCATGTGGCCTCTCTCTCAATGAACACGTTCTCTCTGCAAAATTGTGGTCACTTCCAGTCGTTACATTCTGGGCATGGGCAACAGTGTAGACCAAGAGCCCTGGCTCTGTGCCCATGCCCTGGCAAATTCACACATGCACACACACATATATATATGTACATTTTTTTTTTTCTGTTCTGCCCTATTGTCTGTGTCCTCTGAGCTGGTGTTCTCACACAGCTCATTGACTCTTACCTTTCCCCATCCCTCCCCACCCTTCTCCCTTCCACCCCCCCATTCCCCCCCCCCCACCCCATCCCATCCCCCACACCACACCCACCCCACCCCACCCCACCCCAACCCCAACCCCACACTACACCACACCACACCACTACAGAGCCACATCTAGAACTGTGTAGCCCCTGTGACAGTCACAACGCTAGCGAGCGCTCACCGGGTTTGACCACTTCCAGGTCCCTGAGGGAAGATAAACAACCACAAGAGACGCTACACTGCTGCCAAGTCACTCGTAAAACTGAGGCATTGGAACAATTTGCTGCAGCCAGACAGAACCACTTTAAAATACAGCTGATGGAACCATCTCTATATATGTTGCCTGGGTTTGGTCTCTTTCTGTGGCGTGTCAGGGCTGGTGGGTTTGCGCAGGGTGAAGGCAGAGAAGGGAGAGTTGTGACTGTTGGACCAGGCCTGGGGGGAGCTCCAGTCGTTGACGGGGACGTCCCTGTTGTACGCCTTGGAGGCCGTGCGGTTATACACCGGCAACACTTCGCTGGCTTCCGCTGAGAGAGCACCTGCCACAGACACAGCCATGTTCACTGCCCTGCTGACCGCAGTGGTCCAATCAGCGCTGACATCACATTGCCAAGGGCCTTTCCATCATGGAAAACGTTTTCAGTTCTAACAACTGAGTCCTTTTCCTATGTTATACATTTTTTTTTTTTTTTTTTTTTTTCCCTCACTGATCAATGTTGCCTACCATGGATGTTAATTTCAAGTATCTGTATGTGTTGCTTGAGTGCTCTGTGACATTAGTTTTTGCCAGAAGATGCATGCACAGTTTGATGTAACAATTCCTGAAAGTTCTCAAGAGTCTGCAAACCACCTAGATGTAACTTTGATTCAACGCCTGCCTACCTGCGCTGAAGAGATCTAAGCAAAGTGAAAAATTTGTTCATTTTCATTATTCTATTTGTTTGTCTTGCCTGAAGAAGACCTAAGAGGTTGAAACAGGTCGTGTTTTGTCTTGGTGACTCATTCATCCACGTTTCTCTTTGCACTTTGCTAACGTTTATGTAAGATTCACCTAGATGCAAGATGGTTCTTTCTCAAAAATTTCATTTTCATGATTCTCAAAACTTCATTCATTAATTGTAAATCCTCAGGATTTGGGACAAGAAGTATGACAGAGAACGATATACTTGTGAAAAAGAAAAGTCTGCATGTGTAGCGTTTCACAACATTCTGAAAGCAGGTGGTCTCAGTTGAAAGAAAAAAGTTCTACAGAACCCATTACATGTACCACATCCATCTTTCAAACATGTCGACCAGCTTGCAGTATGGGCAGAAATGTTAAAATACAATGGTTTCATCTGGTGATCCAATGAAATAAGAGGATGAAAAACGATCAAACAATCTGAAGGGTACTCCACGCTCTCTCCGGGGTTCTCCCTGAGCGAGGAGGTAGAGTGCATGTATCCATTGATTGGAGATAACATATAAAACAAAAACAAATTAATGGGGCAAAGGCAGGAGAATCTTTCCTCCTCTCAAACTTTGTAAAAGCTAATGGGGAAGGGACTGAACCATACTTTATAGGGAGGGGTGGGGGGTTGCTTTCAAAGCTTCAAGTGGGGGGGGGGGGGGGGGGGGTTAACTTCGACCATATCAAAACAAACTTCATTCTGCTCAGGCCTCCCTTTACTTACCAGTGGGGGGTGGTTTTTTTTTTTGTTTTCTTTCTTTCTTTTGGCATCATATTCTCTTGGGTTGTTCCTTACAGTATCAAGAGCACATCAAGTGAGTTGCATGCCATGGTCAATGTGTACATCATGCGTCTTCTATGCCTCCTCCACTGGACCTTGTTGCCAAGTCTGTTCTGTTTATTCACTCATGTCTTCCTAGAATATCTTTTCTGTGTAGCCACTCCTGTCTTTATTCAGACATAACCCTGTGCTCTACGACTGCATGACTTGGCAGATAGGGTGTAGCATGTATGGGCATGTGTGCACGTAACACACACTTCGTTGATGAACTTCGTCAATGAAACTGAAATGGTCTCCTGTTTATCTCCCTTTTCGTCCGATTGTCCCAGCTGGGGTGCCAGGTGTTGTTTTCAAGTAAAGTGCATCCCCAACTCCTGGAAATGTTTGTTTATAATATTTTCCTTTTTTCCTTCTACTCTCTTTCCACTGCATTTGAAAAAAAAAGTCTTTTGTTTGCTTTTCTGTCTTTGTGTAAAGTCTTTACATACTTTTCTTCCACTACACAGCTTTTTTCTTTTCACAAGGACAAAGAGGTGAGACAGCCCATTCTTCAGTGATTTCCTACATACAAAGCCTTTTTACATAGTTTTGGAAGCAAGCTGGTTTCTTGTTAAGTGTTGCACTCAGGGGTGGTGGTGGTGAAACTGGGGGGTGAGAGGTGAAACTGGTGAAACTGGGGGTGCCCTGTTTTACCTGCTTGAAAGCCATCAATAATTCGATCATGTGAACAAATCTGGGCCCCCCCCCCCCCCCCCCCCCAGGGTACAATACAACCAATATATCGAGCAGTTCTTTGCCCCCTTTCCTGGAATGTCCTGCTGGTTTCCACCATTGCCTCCCTTACTTTCCACCATCTCAACTTTCCTCCCCTTGCATCCCTGTCTCACACACACCTTGGTATGAGCCAACTTACCTTCAAGTAAATGTGAGCATCCGTCCCGTACCCCTCCACAGAGTGAGCAGCAGGTCGCCATGGAAGTAGCGGGCGTACAAGCGGGAGATGGGCAGGCCATAGCCGTACCCAGCCAGCGGAGCGGAAGTTCCATCACAGGGCGATGGCTGGGGAGCCGTGGAATACATGTACTGGAACAGCTGGTCGCCTTTGGAGCGGGGGATACCTCCGCCCATGTCCGACATCTGTATCACGCAGACACGCAGGAAATTTACCATAGAAATTTTTTTTTTTTTTAAACAAGGAAGCTTACCATAGAAAATACAAAAAAAAAAAAAAAAAAAGAAAAAAGGTTTTATTGCATGTAAATGTGGCTTAATTCATGGTGAAAATGTTCTGTTCATGCCGACGCACGTACACAATAGGAAACATCATTTACATTCCCACCTCAATCAGTCTTTCTGTGGATTACAAATCCAGCAAGCTCTACAGGCAAGGAATACACAGCTCCATCAGTCACCAAGACACACAGTCAAGTCCACTAAATGCTGATCTTGATGAGAAGATCATCTGGTTTTTTAAGGACTGTGATCTAGAGTATATCCTTTAGTGCCTTTTGATGTCCAATGTTTTTTGTTGAAAGCCATCTTGTCTGTTCTGCCCTGTCCTGTGTATGAAATAGCCTTCACTTTGCCCCTCGCGCTCTGTGTGTTATCTGTTATATGGCCTGTGTTCATTAACGCAGCAACCTTTTGTCAGTCTGCACGACAACCTGCTTTATTTGGCATACCTGAATAGAAGTCTTTAAATTCCCTGTTTAATGACGGTGTTTTACTACATGACCTTTGCTTATGGCCTGATTGTTCTGGACAGGAATAACGTTATCTATCATCAACCAAGTTAGTATGGGGGTGAAATGAGCATTTTTATTTCAAACATGGCTTCTTTCCAGAGAATTCCAGCATAAGATGCCACGATAGCAGAACTGTCTTTTTCTTTTTAAACTGATTCCTTCCAAAATGCTTTTTCTGTGTTGCTTTGCGATTCGGCTCCAAGTATAGGTTTCGGGCCATTTGAAGTATCAAACTGCCATCTCCGTCAGTAAAACATAATGGGGAAAAGAACATTTTTCTCACTGAAAATAATCAGCACGGATGGTGCATTGGTCAAATATATTGTCAATCCATCTCCACAAATGGTGATAACCATTATGACTGATCATCTTCACAGTAGTGATGACTTTCACAGTGTGACTGATTTCCATCTCCAAAATGGTGACCACCATTACAGTGTAATGGTCAATCAGTCTCCGCAATGGTGATAATTATGCAATATGATGGACCATTCCACCTCTACAGTGGTGGTAATTGTAACAACTGATCAATCCATCTCCACGATGGGGACAATCTCTACACTCTGACAAGCTAAATGCAAAAGCATTTACACACATGCATCATAATGTCCTGAGCTATACAACCACACATTCACATACTTTCATAACTTGGCACAAACTTGTGTGAAACAAACACATCCACAGTGAGAGAGAGAGTTGCTGAACTGACCTTGATACACAGGTCGTCGGTCCCCTTGCAGATCAGCACTTTGATGACTGGCAGATCCAAGCCTTTATGGTGCTCTACTGTGGCTCGCATTGCGTTCTGGCAACACACCAACATCCACATGCTGACTTCAAAGACAACGAAAATGTAGACATCAGGACATAAGGGTTTTTTGTGAGTGCGCTTTTTTTTTTTTTTTTTTTTGTGCCTTTGTCAAGGTTGTGTTTTCACCTGCCTCTCTCTGATCACCTGTCTGTTCCCCTGTCTGTTCATCTGTCTGTTCACCTGCCTGTTCATCTATCTGCTCATCTATCTGTTCACCTGTCTGTTCATCTATCTGTTCACCTGCCTGTTCATCTATCTGCTCATCTATCTGTTCATCTGCCTGTTCATCTATCTGTTCACCTGTCTGCTCATCTATCTGTTCACCTGTCTGTTCATCTATCTGTTCACCTGTCTACTCATTTGTCTGTTCACCTGTCTGTTACCAAGAATATACCAACACTGCTTGGCCAGCTTTTTAACCAAACAGTTGAAAGAAAGAAAACGGGGTTTAAGGTCAAACTAATCAGATCTGTATGTTTACTGCCCATCTGACTCGAAGAAGGATCCAGGATCTCGATCAAAGGACGGATCCAGATCTGAAATAGTGGAGCTACAATCTGTTTTAAAAAAAAAAAAAAAAAAAAGGGGGGGGGAGGGGCAAGTCCACAGCCTGAATCAAACTAACAGAACCAGGATCTGAATCAAATTATGGATCTCTGATTCTGTCCCTCCCTTTTTTTTTGTTTGTTTGTTTACATTTTCTTTACCATCTTCCAAGGTTTGTTCTGGAGGACAATGAGTGGGGGGGGGGGGGGGGGGAGTGTATGTGTCTGGAAAAGTGCACTGGGGAGGGAGGAAGAAGAGTTCATGGATTTTGTCATTGGGTCACATTCGCTTGTTCCATCAGGTTTTGATCAAAAGGATGCAGCAGAGACAGACAGACGAATTGACCAATAACTGCAGGTGACATGGCAACCTTCTTGGCAGGGGTTGTATGGGTCCTGACCAGAAAGGGGGAAAAAAAAAAAAAAAAAAAAAAAAAAAACAGAAAAAACTGTTCTACAGAATCGTACATCAGTTGAGGACTCGACAGCTGATCTCCAATCAGGTGAACTGAACAAGGCTGTGCTGAAGGTGCTCGCCATTTTGCTTGATTTATCACAGTTAAAGAAGAAAAAGAAAAAATGAACCAGCCGCCGTGGCGAAGTGGTTAGCGTCGCAGACTCCGGCTGGGAGGTTGTGGGTTCGAATCCCATCAGAGTCATGTGGGTTTTTCTGCCCCGACCGGCTCCTACCCAGAGTTGAGTTTGCTGCGGACTCAGTTGGGAAGACTGGGACCACACAGTCGAGTTTCATCCACTTAATGGATGCGTTTCTGAGAGTGTTGCTCAAATTTCCTGACCAACACTGCAGGTGCCTGTATCTCTCGGGCCTGGTTGACGCCGGGATATATTATGAAAGGAAGCGTAGAGTACAGCCCTGTTGTGTAGTCTCAGACCGAAATGGAAATCTGTAGCATCATCTTAATCATCCTCATTCTCATCGATCAGCATTAAAAAAAAAATGTCTCAAGTTCTGTGGCCCTTCATGCCCTGCTCTCATGGTGACCTCAATTTCGATGTCCTCTCCACATCTGTGGCCTTGGTTGGTTTGGTTCCGTCGGGGTCACCGGTATCGGCGAGTCCATGGGGGCTGCTGTCATTGGACGGACGTGGTGGTGCCCTCCGGGGGAAGCTCACTCACGCCAGCTCTGTGACTAAGCAATTATTGTCGTCAGTAGGGGACTTAGTAGTAGGTGGTGTCCTGCGTATGTTTGATCAGAACAGGCGCCACTGAAACACCACCGAAGTGACTCGGCAGCAGTGCAGTGTCTCTCCGGTGGGTTGCCTCTTGATGACTTGACATCGACTGCTTCCTGTGGATTGCTGGTGCCGGGGCTGCGGCGGGACGGCTGGGCTGTGGCTGTGGCTGTGGACGGGGGTCGGTGTCGGAATGAGTGGCGTGGGTGCACTGCCTCTGAGGTGGCGCAGAAGTTGGGACAGCAAAAAAAAAAAAAAAAAATGATACCACAAAAAATACACATAACTGCTACATCAGCGACCAGCACTGCTTATTGAAGACTTATGTTCAGCCATTAAAAAACTCGCTACTTCATCCACAGATTAAAATGAAATTAAAACCCTAGCCAACCATAGAGCAACCAAAATGTCACAAGGGGAAAAAACCTTTTGACCTGAAAATTACACAATACTGTACAAAACTAAAAACAAAAACCAGTGCAACACAAGGCAACGCAACATGCAGCATCATCACAAATACAACGTTACACAACTGAGAGCAAACCACTTCATGGGAATACAGAGGAGACTGGCCACTGACTTGAAGAGTTCAAACAGCATGTGGTATAGATGAGAGGGAACGTAGACGATGTCCACGTCAGGGTTGGCCACGTCACTGCCTGCGGGCAGAACATAAAAAGAACTGTTGCTACCATGATGAAAAACATACATGCCCATCACTCCAATCCAATGCTGCATACAACACCAAATTGCCTTGCAGAAATGACAACACAGAGCGCACAGAACAATCAAGGAGACGTCCACGAAAAAGAATGTTCCAAGCTTGCCCATACATATACCCCTGCATCTGACATGTCCATACAGCAACAACACATGGAGAAATGAACAACTACAAATTAACATTTATTCAAGACAGGCACAGCCTTCTCAGTATTGAATACAGTCACACAAACACACTGATGAACAGTAACAAATACAGATAAAAGAGTTACTGCACTTGGTTCTTTACTGTTACTGCTTCCTGCCTCATTTTAGATTTCCTTTAAAAAAAAAAAAGCTCACTGCTTTCCTTTACTAGTCCCTTGTCTTTGGTACAACACAATACAAACCTTATGGCCTATACACCAGTGAGTGATCGCTTTCGTTAGCTTTTAAGTCACACAATCAATAAAAGAATAAAAGCAGTCATTGTTGGAGTGATCTTTAAAAATGAACATTTGGCAAAGGCAAACAAAACAAGACTGGCAGCCTGGTCATGGCAATGGGTGAAAGCCAAGAGCTACCATGCAATGGTCCACTTCCCCACATGGCAATGGGTGAAAGCCAAGAGCTACCAATGCAATGGTCCACTTCACCAGTGCTAACATTCAAACAAAAATGAAATCGGAAAGCAGAACCAGTGGCCATCATTACATGGGTATGCTGTTTTTTCAAAACCATCAATTAATGGTTATCACTGATAATCATGAGCCCTGTACAAAGAAATCACTTTTTCCTGTCGTGAAATCAAGAAGGGCACAGAACCCCAAAACGAACACTCTCTACAGTGCCCCTTCCAGTTCCATCGAGCACACATGCAGACAGGAGGGCACACAGACCACACAGTGGACACTGTCTCTCACAGGAAGTTCCAAGCTTCCACCCACAGACCCGACTTGCCACATACACACAGCACCAGCAAAAAAAAAATACACATACCCTTGTTACAGACTGGCTCAGCTTGTCATCCGGTACACTGTTGCACAGACAAACCAAACCTAAAACTACTGTAGGTAGCCTCAGTGTGACTGAAGCCTCTGTGCAAGCAAGGAACATCCTTCCTGTGGGGGTGTAGGGGAGTGTTTACTTTTTGGCTCTGTGCGTCTCGGTGTCTGTATGTGTGCTTGTGCAATGGGTATCGTAAACAGAACTGAACAGGAGTTATCTGCTGGAACCACTTGCAAACTGTTTAAATACAGGAGCTAATCTACTTCATTCGCTTATTACACAACATGTCAAATTGTGATGATTGAGCGCAGCAACAGGCAATCGCTGGTTGAAGCTTTATTGAAATAAGAAACTCACTGGAACTCTCATCAAGTGACTGTAGTTCCCCCTGTTGTAGATAAGGTGAGGTAATGTTGCTTACAGTCCAGCTGACTACAAAGGGCTGTATTTGGGCTGACGCCATGCTAAAGTCAACTCAACTCATTTGGAAAACAAACAAAAACTCATTCACATAACCCTTTAAAATACACCTAAAAAAACACACCAGAAATTTAGTTAAAATTCTTTCTTCTGTAAAATCTTACATCAGATGAAAAGCGTTGATCTCCTTCAGAAATTCAAAGATTACATCAGGGGGGACATCTCTGAATAAGGTTTTCATATGTGTGTTTTCGGTTCACGTCATGTGAAATCCCAACACTCTAAAAAAAAAAAATATGTCTCACTGTGAGTGGTACATGACATGGAAATGCACCACGGAGATTCTTCACCTTTTAAACGATATAAAATGGGTGTAAAAGGAGTGGCCTGTATGCAAAAGGCAAAAGACTGTTTTCTTCGTTACGTTTTTTGCGATCGGCTGGGCTATAAGCAACATTACTTTACTCTTTGCCGGCCACCCCTGGAACATGGCAGACACCTTTTCAGGTTTGGACTGATTTGGAACAATTCGTTATCCGTCTGCAAGTTCCATTCTTCTTGCCAGAGGAGTCTGACATAAGCTTATGCTTTGGGTTTCAGATCAGTGTGAGGGATTGACAATCTGCTCAGCTCTCTTTGTGGCACTCTTAGCTAGCTGATCAACCAACCCGTTGCCTCAAATGCTCCTTTGGCTGGGAATCCAAGCAAACACTATGATCGACCCTACTGCAGGTAAACGGTGGCCATGCTTCCAATAAAAGGAACGGGTGGACAACACTTGCTCTGAGAAATTTCCTGTTAACCTCTGTTTTTCTGGCATACATCTTTGTAGCTGTGTCACTTACCCAATACTAATCATACTTCCTCACAAAATCTGTTGGGTCCAAAAAGTTTGATGTATATGAAAATTTGACAAATCAGAGCAGTGGAACTGAGTTTGAAACCCCATAAGATACCAGCAAGACCTAATGTGTCCTGCAAATTGTGGGATTTACACGGGCACCACCCCAACACCACCCAAATTACTTGGCAGCAGCGCAGTGTCTGTCTGCCTGGTGGCCACAAAGACAACCCAATACTGCTTGCTTCCCACGAACTGCTGGAGCCACGGCTGCTGCGACATGCTGAAGCTTAGTGTGGTTGTAGTTAACCAAATGATCAGTACAGGTTTGATAATGCAACGAACAACATCATGGAAGATGAAAGTATCAAAAAAAAAAAAACCAGGACCATCCACTCACCATTTTTGCTTTCTACATGAAGGCTGGGGGCCACTTGGTAGTACTGTTCACACAGGAACTTGGCATTCTCAAAGGCGTCTGCACACAGAAGTCTGCACACTGAAAACACAGCTCACATCTTTCTACGCCTTGTTCCCTCCCTCATCTCTCTCTATGCCTCATTCCCTCACTCATATCTCTCTATGCCTCATTCCCTCACTCATATCTCTCTATGCCTCATTCCCTCACTCATCTCTCTATGCCTCATTCCCTCACTCATCTCTCTATGCCTCATTCCCTCACTCATATCTCTCTATGCCTCATTCCCTCACTCATATCTCTTTATGCCTCATTCCCTCACTCATCTCTCTCTATGCCTCATTCCCTCACTCATCTCTCTCTATGCCTCATTCCCTCACTCATATCTCTCTATGCCTCATTCCCTCACTCATATCTCTCTATGCCTCATTCCCTCACTCATCTCTCTCTATGCCTCATTCCCTCCTCACTCATCTCTCTCTATGCCTCATTCCCTCACTCATCTCTCTCTATGCCTCATTCCCTCACTCATATCTCTCTATGCCTCATTCCCTCACTCATCTCTCTCTATGCCTCATTCCCTCACTCATCTCTCTCTATGCCTCGTTCCCTCACTCATATCTCTCTATGCTCATTACCTCCCTCACCCTTCATACATTATCAAGGCGGCTGCAGCAGCAGACATGTCAGTTAACGGTGACCTCAGTAGAGGTCTTGTTCTACCCAGGCAGCAGGGTGTCCACCTAAGATGGGTTTTTTTTTCACCTGCTCTTGCACCAACACAAATACAACAGGAGAGTTCATGGTGCCCTTCAACTAAAAATCTGGATTTTCACTCTAAAAAAAGTCAGTGTGAGGTGCACTGAACTCTTGCTCCGTGCGTTAACACTGTTAGCCCTCGTGTACTCCGCCTAGTCTTTCTCGTGACATGTGACTAATCATCACCTTACTTTTAAGGAAAAGACATTTAATTCTTCCCCAGCTTTTCGCTGATAATCATCAAATACCTTCTGATGCAAGCATGCATACCTTCCACACACACAAAAAAAAAAGCAGAAATTCACAAGTGCTCTTCCTGAAAAATCTGTCTCAACTTTTCACAAGTAATCACAACAAACGTTTAGATCAGCCATACTTGGCATGGTTTGTGTTGTTTTTTTTTCCTGAGCAAGTCAGTTGAAATTTAAAAAATATCATGAAAATAGTGCATAATGTCAAGCAGTGACTATTCCCTTTACGCTGCCAGTGGGTTACAGACTTTTTCCTTTGTTTAAACTGCAGACCTGTTTTACTCCAAATTCGTGTACCTGTAATATCTCAAGACAAAAACCTGTCATATTAAAATGAAACCTGTAACCTTCATAACTGCAATACTTTTGCGATTTTTGAAGATTTGGAAGAACCCGCTACTGGCGCATAAGATCGCTTCGTCGCCATCTTTGACGAGGTAAAAGATGCAAGGCACGCTGGGAAATGTCTTCTAACTACTTTTGACCAAACGGTAGTAGACGAAACTTTATGTTTAATAATTTTGTTTCTTTGATTTTTTTCCCTGTAATTTTTTTTTGGGGGGGGGGGGGTGGGGGGCTAGTTCCCGTAATTTCAATTTTCTTCCCGTGAAAATTACATCAAAATCGTAAGTGTAAACAGATCTGAAATCGGACTGACATACCAACAAAGGTCCCTCCCTCCCTCCCTCTAGAGACCCCAACCTTTCAAGCCATGTCCACAGGTCAGTTTTCACTGTGCTGACACAAAGAGAACATGACATCCCGACCCACAAGGCAGTGTTCACCTTCTACGGACTCTCTGACGTTACACTGTGGGTCGATACAGCCGATGTGCCTGGGGTGGCGCCGTGTTTTGTGGGCACCAAACAGCAAGGCTGCAACACAGATTCGTTCGGTCCAGTTTTAACATTGCAACCATCTCATGTCACATAGAATCTGAGAAAGTTAATGATTTTGAAAAAGCTGTGGGTCAGAGTGTGTGTGTGTGTGTGCATGTGTGTGTGTGTGTGTGTGCATGTGTGTGTGTGTGTGTGTGTGTGTGTGTGTGCATGTGTGTGTGTGTGTGTGTGTGTGTGTGTGTGTGTGTGTGTGTGTGTGTGTGTGTGTGTGTGTGTGTGTGTGTGTGTGTGTGTGTGTGTGTGTTGTGTGCGTATGTATGTGTTGTGTGTGTGTGTGTGTGCGCGCGCGCGCGCGCACGTCTGTGTGTGTCTGTGCCTCTGTGTGTGTGTGTGTGTGTGTGTGTGTGCACGCGCACGTCTGTGTGTGTCTGTGCCTCTGTGTGTGTGTGTGTATGTGTGTGTGTGTGTGCGCGCACGTCTGTGTGTGTCTGTGCCTCTGTGTGTGTGTGTGTGTGTGTGTGTGTGTGTGTGTGTGTGTGTGTGCGTGTGTGCCTGTGCATGTGCCAACTTGCAAATGGACATCGGTTTTTGAATGGCCTGGCAAACACAAGCAGTTGGAGAACAAAGACTAAACACCTTCGAAAACACAAACACTAAACACCTTGGAGAACAAAGACCAAACACTGTGGAGAACAAAGACCAAACACCTTGGAGAACAAAGACTAAACACCTTAGAGAACAAAGACTAAACACCTTGGCGAACAAAGTTCAAACACTGTGGAGAACAAAGACTAAATACCTTGGAGAACAAAGACTGAACACCTTGGAGAACAAAGACTAAATACCTTGGAGAACAAAGACCAAACAATGTAAAGAATAAAGACTAAACATCTTGGATAATAAAGATCAAACACTGGAGAACAAAGACTAAACACCTAGGAGAACAAAGACCAAACACTGTGGTGAACAAAAATCAAACACCTGGCAGAACAAAGACAACACTGTTCACAACACTGTGACAGGACACACTCCACTGTGCCTGGTTCCATACAACCATAACACGGTGACAGTACACATTCCACTGTGCCTGGTTCCATACACACTACCCACAACACGGTGACAGTACACATTCCACTGTGCCTGGTTCCATACACACTACCCACAACACGGTGACAGTACACATTCCACTGTGCCTGGTTCCATACACACTACCCACGACACGGTGACAGTACACATTCCACTGTGCCTGGTTCCATACACACTACCCACAACACTGTGACAGTACACATTCCACTGTGCCTGGTTCCATACACACTACTCACAACACTGACAGTACACACATCACTGTGCCTGGTTCCATACACACACAACACTGTGACAGTACACACTCCACTGTGCCTGGTTCCATACACACTACCCACAACACTGTGACAGTACACACTTCACTGTGCCTGGTTCAATACACACTACCCACAATACTGTGACAGTACACACTTCACTGTGCCTGTTTCCATACACACTACCCACAACACGGTGACAGTACACGCTTCACTGTGCCTGGTTTCATATACACTACCCACAACACTGTGACAGTACACATTCCACTGTGCCTGGTTCCATACACACTACCCACAACACGGTGACAGGACACACTTCACCGTGCCTGGTTCCAGCATTTCCATCTGGCCCCTTGACACAGTCAGCCTCTGCAGAAAGCTACAAAGATCCAACACACATACTTCTATCACGGCACTGGGACCTCCAGTGCTACCAATGGCACCATGACAGTGGTTCACAACTCTAATTTAGAAAAAAAACACACACACACACACAAGGAAAAAAAAACAACATAAAAACAAAAGCAAAAAAACTGTGATTCATATTGACTGCTACCCTTTGTTGTTTTCTATTTAACCTCACGTCTTCAATTTCCCCCTGTTCTTCATTTTCACAGCCCTAAATGTTGGTGCGTTTTTTGCCTGAAGAGACCCATGAGGTCGAAATGCATTGCGTTTTTGTCCCGTGATCTGTTTTGTCTGCAGAAACAATCTCATTCCTTTAAAAAAAAAAAAAAAAAAAAAAAAAGACAGAAGATGCGACCTGTTAACCCTTTCAGTGCCCAGCAGGGATCAGGTCACCAACAATTCCCTTGACTTCCTGTCATGCGGACCCTTTAAAACCTCAAAATGAAACAATTCATTTTCGTACTGGAGGAGCTGGAAAGAAAAAAAAAAAAAGAAACGTAAAGGGAAGCTACTCTTGCAACACTACATAGCTTAACAGTAAGTTGTAATTCACTCCCTTGTTGACTGTTGGCGCTATTGGATGCAAGTCTGGCTGGATATACCTCTAATGTGTGTCTGGCAGTGAAAGGGTTTGTCTGGAACCAGTCACTTGCAGACAGAGAATAAATACTGAAGAATCGTCATGTCCCCAACATGTTCAGGGCTGATTGTTCTTGCAGCTTCTGCTTGCTGCAGCCAGTCTGGCGTTCACTGACTTCCATTAACTCATTCATCACCGATTTGCCCCGGCAAGAGTTTGGGGGTAATTCGTTTCAACAAAACAGTACACCACTTGCCCCGAGTGAATGTAGCAATCTAGCCGATGAAATGATTACTTTGGTACGAGCAGTAGGTCAAAGGTTGAGCATACAGCCTTGACCTCTCGCAGTCTACTCACTGTGCTGGTTGATCAGCATGCGTATACTGATGCGACTCATGTAGAAGCGGTCCAGAAAGTACTGGATGTTGCGGCCCGTGGTATAGTCGATGTCCTTGAAATCCTTCAGCTCGATCATGCCCTGCCACAGTCAGTTCAGTTCAACAGCATTGTCAGTTCACTTCAGTTCAACAGCATTGTCAGTTCACTTCAGTTCAACAGCACTGTCAGTTCACTTCAGTTCAACAGCATTGTCAGTTCAGTTCAATTCAACAGCACTGTCCGTTCACTTCAGTTTAATAACACTGAATTTGTTACCATCTCACCCACATAATGGCAATGACAACACGCCAGTACTCACATTAATCAGTGACAGCGGATAAAATACGTTTAGTAAAAGTGAAACATAAAAACTTTTTTTAGGCTGCTAGTTCCAGTGACCTGTTTTATTTGGCAGGGACTGGTAACTAAATTGAACAGAGGTTGCATTAGAAGGGAAAAAAAAAAAAAAAAAAAAAAAAAAACAACACATGAATATTATGTGCATCTTTGTTACACTGAATTTTCAAAGCACTGTCTGTAGAGGCTATTTCAGTACTTTACATCAATTTGAGTCTACGTCAAACTGGTTCTGACACTCCCATGATCCCCTCCTGGGTGGCCTCGTTTCCGTCTGGCAGCCATTTCATTGATTTGCCGAACATGACAAGCTAAAGTGTTTTCTCCTTCTTTGTTTTCACTGTCCTAAATGTTATTAGTTTTTGCCTATAGAAGACCCAAGAGGTCGAAATGCAATGTGTCTTGTCCTGTACTTTGTCTATGTACTTGGCAGTAACTAACCCCCGCTCTTTCTAAATTTTGCTCGATTTTCCGCCCTTAGCCTCTCTGTTTTGAAAATCTTGACGCTGGGTCAAAAAATTCACCCTCTTCATTCTCTACAAAAAAGACACTACAACAATCAGCAGTCAGTAAATCTCTCATGATCTATCTGTGCTGCCGCCACGCAGATTAGCAAACAAGAATCAATATTTTCTTCTCAAACAGAACCAGGCTCTAACAGTCTGCCCCCACTTTAACAGACCCAGATGAAAGACCTATCCTGGATCCCCATTTCAGTGATCTTTTTGTTGTCAAGGGTTTTTCATTTCTCTGGGACTGATTCAGACAACAGGGTTGTGAGTGAATGCAGAGGACTCTCTGTGCTGGGTCTGGATTGCACAATTTGCTAGCGCCGTCACCATATGCAAATGGAGTCACCTGAACATCACTGATTCTAAAACTATATTCAAAAATGGTTTCAAGAACACCACGAATGGAAAGTCAAAGGAAATGTTCTGTGAGAAGTGAGCTAGGTGAATCTGTGCCAGTACAAGCACTGCCTGGGAAGTTGTGTACTTTGGTTTCAGTGTGGAGACCAGAGGAACGGGGAGCATGGGGGGTGGCCTCTAGACAGACAGAAAGCAGGGTTCTGGGCTACCTAGGCACTGGGGGAGTCCAAGGGAGTAACCCCCTTCCCCCAATTCTGAAAACAACCAAATTCTTTCAAGGGGCAAGGGGGAATGGAAAGGGTTGGGTTGAAGAAGAGGTGGGCAACTCCCCCCCCCCCCCCCCTGCCCCCCCCCCCCCCCCCCCCCCCCCCCCCCCCAATGCAGGGAAACTGTATTTCTTCCTTTTTGCTTTGATGCTTTGAGGACACCTCAACAAATGATGCCAATTTCTCAAAACCTCATGGGAAAAACACCGTTTGGCATCGCCTTTGGTCTTGAGCAGGAACTCCCACATTCCCCCACAGGGTCAGGTCTTTGCGATACATCTGCTGTTCATGTCAGCCACGGTCCATCTTCAGGGATCATCAACACATGGCATGAATTGACATGAATCTTTTTTTTTCTCTGCGTGCATCACCCATCCCACAGACACACAGTGGCTGATGCTTCAACCACAGATAGAAAAGAGCATACATGCAAGCTTTTTCGTTTTGTTTTTTTTAAATCATTCAACCTATGCCTGGATGTTGTTTGGGTTCCACTGGCCCGACAGTGCTCAGGCCAGGCAGCATGTTCACTGAAACCGGTTATCACCTCATGAACATGTACTCCATTCCCAAGTGGCAACTTACACAGAACTTTCTTCTAGGCACTTAAAATTTGGCCTAGTGATTTGAAAATCAGGAACTGGTTTATCAACCCATGAATATGTACTCCATTCCCAGGTCGTACCTTACACAGAACTTTCTTCTAGGCACTTAAAACTTGGCCAAGTAATTTGAAAATCAAGAGTCTTTTTGCTTCACATTCAAAAACAGAGTTTACATTCAAAAACAGAGTTTTGCAAATAATAAAATAATGCTTAAGCTTGTCAAAGCATCGACAGTCCTTAAGCCCATCACATCACATGACACTTTGATGTGTCGATACAAAATCCTTTCGCCACGGCCACAGGCAACAGACTGGGGGATGCAGCTTCCCAGATAAACTGCAGTTCAGGTAAAGAACCTTTTCATTCATGCAGATCAAGTCAAACGGGCAAAGCAAGAGAAGCCGCCCAGGCACCACACTCCGAAGGCTTGAAAGGGTTTTAAATGCAATACTGCCGACCTGATGGGGTCAAAGTTCAGGACACTAGAGGATGATGGGGATGGGTGGACTGAAGTAGGGGCAGTCTGGCTCAGAACTTTAAAGTATTTCTAACACCTTCCTGAATCACTTGATAAATGCATATTCCATACACACAGTTGCCATATCCATACATCACATGGGCTTTATTCTGCAATATTTTATCACCTCTACTGGAAAAAGGACCCCAAAGCCCAACATCTTCACAATTTTTGGATTTCTTTATTTTTCCCACTAAATTCAGGATTTTCGTGAATAATTTCTGAATTACATAAATTCCAGAAAAAAAATAAGGGTTGGCAGCTATAGTTAATGCCTTATGTTTGTTTATGTTCATGTGAAGGACGGCAGCTTAATATAGTGCCTCAACCAGAGGACTGGGAGGGAGGTAAGAGTACACAGATGTTTCCAAAGAAACAATCTCCTCTGACCTGGAAAATCTCCGATGGGGATTGAACACAGGAGTCCTGGAATAAGAGAACAACGCTGTATTCACTGTGTCAAGCGAACTCCGCCATTCTGACAGATTTCAAAGCAGTTTGTGGTATTGGAAAAAATTCAAATATTTTGATTGATCAATAAATACAAACAGGGTTATATCAATTAACAGGTAACTAAACAAGTGAATCATTTAACAACATAAATGAATAAACAGGTACAAACTGCAAAAGTACATATATATATATATATATATATATATATATATATATATATATATATATATATATATATATATATATTGACATATGTATATATATTTCAAGAAATGAACATATAAATAAATGAATGAAATTAAGAGAAAAATATATAAATGAATGAATTAACAAACATACATCCATGAACAAAAAAAAAAAAAGCATAAAATCGACTAAAAATGATTCCAGATATAATCAAAGACTCATTTAGCTTTGTGAACAGTTGATTTCCAACCAGGTGACAGCCTAACACAGCCCTAGAGGTCAGCCCAGCCCTAGGAGGTCAGCCCAGCCTAGGAGGTCAGTCCCCGCCTACAAGGTCAGCCCTGCCCTACGAGGTCAGCCCCGCCCTACGAGGTCAACCCCGCCCTACAAGGTCAGCCCCGCCCTACGAGGTCAGCCCAGCCCTATAAGGTCACCCGGCCCTACGAGGTCAGCCCCGCCCTACGAGGTCAGCCCGCCCTACGAGGTCAGCCCGGCCCTACGAGGTCAGCCCCGCCCTATGAGGTCAACCCCGCCCTATGAGGTCACCCTATGAGGTCAGCCCCGCCCTACAAGGTCAGCCCCCGTCCTACGAGGCCAGCCCCGCCCTATGAGGTCAGCCCGGCCCTATGAGGTCAGCGCAGCTCTATGAGGTCAGCCCCCGGACACATGAGGTCAGCCTGGCCCCAGGAGGTCAGCCCGGACACATGAGGTCAGCCCAGCCCCAGGAGGTCAGCCCTGCCCTATGAGGTCTTCCCCGCCCTATGAGATCGGCCCGGACCCATGAGGCAGCCCGGCCTTACGAGGTCAGCCCCTATGCCCTATGAGTCATCCCCACCCTATGAGATCAGCCCGGACCCATGAGGTCAGCCCGGCCTTATGAGGTCAGTCCGGACCCATGAGGTCAGCCCTGCCCTATGAGGTCATCCCTGCCCTATGAGATCGGCCCGGACCCATGAGGTCAGCTCAGCCCTATGAGGTCAGCCCGGACCCATGAGGTCACCCGGCCCTATGAAGTCAGCCCGGCCCTATGAGGTCAGCCCCACCCCCTATGAGGTCAGCCCCACCCTATGAGGTCAGCCCTGCCCTCTATGAGGTCAGCCCCATCCTCTATGAGGTCAGCCCGGCCCTATGAGGTTAGCCCGGCCCTATGAAGTCAGCTCAGACCTATGAGGTCTGCCCCACCCTATGAGGTCAGCCCCGCCCCCTATGAGGTCAGCCCTGCCCCCTGAGGTCAGCCCGGCCATATAAGCAATAGGAAATCAAACTGCTGTCCTTTTGCGGCAGGCAGAGAGGAAAAAGTCCCACACTGAGCCACTGAACAGAACATCATCACTCTCTTACAGCTCCAACAAGTTCAAGGCAACTCCTATCTGAAATAATGATGCTCATAACAGCAAGGCGAGAGCTTTATGAAATAAAGTCCTGGGTGAAGGAACAAATGGAACACATGAATCCTTCTATTTTATATATAGATTTTTTCATTTTATATACATATATATGCAGGCCGAAATATTGGGAAGAATTATACAAGTGTGTTGTTTTTATCTTCCTTTTTTGCGCTATATATATATATATATATATATATATATATATATGCAAATGTGTGTGTGCGTGCGTGCATGTGTCTGAGAGTGACTGAGTGAGTGAGAGAAAGCGTGTGTGTGCGTGCGTGCGTGTGGCTGTGCGTGTGTGCATGCATGCATGCACAAGCGCACACATGTGCTTCTGTGTATGTAAGTACACACATGCAAGCACGTGTGTATGCGTGTGTATGTGTGCATGCACACACGTGTGCATGCAAGTGTCTGAGTACTAGTATCTTAATGTCTGTATATGTGCTTTATTTCAGGGTGAAAGCAGGGAAGGGAGGGAAGGGGGGGGGGGGGGTGATGAGAGGAGGGGGGGGGGGGGGGGGGGGGGGGGTTATAATGAAGCCACTGCAGCACAAAGTCCTACCTGCGCCATGGTTTCCACGACGCTGGAGTGCCGGTCCCTGATGTGGATTAACGTCTTGGTAAAACTGAAACAACACACTGAGTCATCAAATCAAAGCCAGCATCGGCAAGTCACAACCTCAAAGCTCAACCTCAAAACAAAAACCAGCTAAACATGCCTTGTAAGAAAACAAAAAAGAAAGAAAAAAAAAAAAAAAAAAAAAAAAGAGAAAGACAGCAAGCGAAAAGCAGAAGCCACCTCAAAGGTCTTTCCTAATTGGACGAATGCTCACATCACGAACCAAGATTATCACTAGTCATGCAATCACAGCGGATCTCTTCTTTCGTCTGCATACGTGACGTGACATGACACTGGGGCGAGCATGCTGCTTGTAAGCACCGCATGACCTGCAGGAACAATCGTTTTATGGATCTTTTTTTTGTAACATGCCTGGCACACACGGGTACATAAGCAGCTCCCAGGCATTAGAGATCAGAATCAGCACTGTGAGTGCCCCGAGCCCCCCAGAGTATATGAACATGTCTGTTGTACAACCTATCAGCAGTCCATGACCCTCCCCGTCATGCTTCGCCTGCCTGTCTCAGGTTCACAGAGGTAAAACGAATGCTAAACATGTCAAAACTGCTCTCAAGTTTGCACACAAGGGAAGTAACCACATAAAGCTCTCTTAGGTGGGCATCATTATTTATTATCTAAATTTTTTTTTCTTTTTTTTTTTTTTTGCAGATGCGATGCAGTTTGACAGAAAGTATACCTCTTGATTTCAGTGTGAAGATTTCTTTAAACAGTTCACAGCGCTGTGGAAAGAAGTGGCCACAATACAGAATATCAAGATTGCTAACAACCATTTCTCAGCTCGGCGTCAGTGAGCTGATTTTCTGCACAACACAGCCATGCGTTCCTTCCCTTGAAAAATGACTACCCACTTCAGATAACTCTTGATCTGCACATTATGGTAATATAACGCTCTGTGCAAACAACATCTCTGCAAACAACATCACTGTAACGCTCTGTGCAAACATCATTATGGTAATGTAACGCTCTGTGCAAACAACACTGTGGTAATGTAACGCTCTGTGCAAACAACATCGTTGTAAATTAATGCTCTGCACAAACGACATGGTATGTACGCTAATGTAAACTCGGTGTAAACCAACATTGTAGTAATGTAATGTCTGCACAAACAACATGTGTGTAATGTAATGTCTGTGCAAACAACATTGTGGTAATGTAATGTAATGTCTGCGCAAACAACATTGTGGTAATGTAATGTCTGCGCAAACATCATTGTGGTAATGTAATGCTCCGTGCAAACAAACATTGTAGTAATGTAATGTCTGTGCAAACAACATTGTGGTAATGTAATGCTCCGTGCAAACAACATTGTGGTAATGTAACGCTTTGTGCAAGCAACATTGTGGTAATGTGCAAACACTTTGTGCAAGCAACATCATTGTGGTAATGTAACGCTCTGTGCCAGCAAGATGGTGGATCATGAAGTTCAGCTCAGAAACAAACAAGCGGATCATGGAAGTCGGTGCCCTAGAAACGCAAACAACAGTTCAATGAAGATCAAGCTTCACGTTAAGCATGTCCACGCATCATGAGCTCCTTCCTTCCAGTTCCCCCTCCACAGTTACAGTCCAGTCTGGCACTGGCAATCCACAGGGGAGCAGTCAGCGTCAGGTCGTCATGGGACAACCCACCTGAGGAGACACTGCACTGCTGCTGAGTCACTTCGGTGATGTGCAGCGGTGCCGGTGATCCAACCTACGCATGACACCACCTGCTATGCCCCTTACTCAGGCTTGAACAAACTCTCCCTAGGCCCCACCACGTCCATCCCTATGAATCAGCCAATAGCAGTGGCCTTGACAAAATCAAACCCATGTCCATCATCATGAATTAGCCAATATCAGTGACCTTGACAAAATCAAACCCATGTCCATCATCATGATTAGCCAATAGCAGTGACCTCAACAAGGCCCAAACTATGGAGGCAATCAAAGCAGAGGGTACCATGAGGGCAGGGTATGGAGGGCCACAGAGTATGAGACTTTTTCTGTTGTTTTTAAATGCTGTTCAATAGAGATGAGGAGGATGAACACGCCGCTACAAATCTCCATTCTGGTCTGAGACTGCAGGACAGGGCTGTACTCTACACACACACTTTCACGATACATCTCAACATCAACCAGTCCCATGAGACACCGACAACTGCAGTGCTGGTCTGGAAATTGAGCAAAACTCTCAGAGATGCTTTTCTCAAAAGGATAAAACTGGACTGTGTGGTCCCCAGTCTTCCCAACAGAGCCCACAGTAAACTCAACTCTGGGTAGGAGCTGGTCGGGGTTGAAAAGCCCACAGATCAATGGCTCTGACCAGAATCAAACCCATGAACTCCCAGCCAGGTATACGAGACATCAACCGCTTCGCTGCGGCTGGTGATTTGTATTAAAGTTTGTCTTCTCTCTCCTGATACCGTTTTATTTGGTTGGCTGATTTTGTTTGCATCTGAATGTAGCCCCTCTGTGATACCACTTCCTACCTACTCAGACAATGAAGAACACAGAGGCAGACAGACAGAGACAGACAGACAGACAGAGAAAGACAGACAGACAGACAGAGACAGACCAAGGAAATTCAAAGACAAGCAAGAGGGAGCAAGACACAAAGAGAATCAACGTTCATCATATTCTTTATGATGTCACATTTGAGATATCCAACAGATAACTATCAAAACGTACACATGTGCACTCATTCACATGTATACACACACACACACACACACACACACACACACACACAACACACACGCTCACTTGCACACACACACACACACATGCTCACACACACACACACACACACACACACACACACACACACACACACACACACACACACACACTATTATCTACTTACTCATCGAGAACATCATCTGTGATCGTGACGACATTGGAAAAGTGAGTCAGCTCACTAAAGCTCTGGGTGTACCTGGAAACAGAGGCAGGGAATTTACATTTCACAACATTCTGCACCACTTAAATTCATCTGTAGATGTTAAAAGTCTGTGGTAGTACGAGTCTAATATCAACAAATCAGTATGATGTCGGACACAAATTACTGTTTGTATTTTCCACATTTTAAAAGGAGAGGGGTGTTAGTTCCACCAGCTGATACACACAGACAGATTACAGAACAAAACATGATGTATTTCGACCTCTTCGGACTTCTTCAAGCAAAAAAAACAAATCTAGGACATCTAGGACAATGAAAACAAAGAACTTATCGTCTCATATTCAGCAATATGCCTGAATCACCGATGGATAAAAAAAAAAAAAAATAATTGCTACTCCTTTTTTTTTTTTACCTCTCATTCCCAGTCCACAGGGGAAAAAAAACACAATCAATATCAGCGCAAGTCAGGCTGATCTTTGATAAATGACAGATCTGTGAAACGCCCACCTTGCGTCCGACTGGTTTTGTGGCTGCTGCTCCATTGTCTTGGGTTTATTGACCCAACTGCTGGGATGTCCACTGTTTTTGTCGGTTTTTATTGCTGCTTCATGCAGCTGCCACAAGTGCTGACAATTGTCTGGGTACTTTTTTTTTTTTATGTCTCGGTGTCTGTGTGTTCTTAACTGCCAACGTTTGCAGATGTCTGTGGGTTGCTGACTGCCAACGTTTGCAGATGTCTGTGGGTTGCTGACTGCCAACGTTTGCAGACTGATGTCTGCTGTGGGTTGTTGACTGCCAACGCTTGCAGATGTCTGCTGTGGGTTGTGACTGTCAACATTTGCAGTTGTCTGTGGGCTGCTGACTGACTGCCAACGTTTGCAGATGTCTGTAGGTTGTTGACTGCCAACGTTTGCATATGTCTGTGGGTTGTTGACTGCCAACATTGCAGATGTCTGTGGGTTGTTGACTGCCAACATTGCAGATTGTCTGTGGTTTGTTGACTGCCAACATTGCAGATATCTGTGGGTTGTTGACTGCCAACGTTTGCAGATGTCTGTGGGTTGTTGACTGCCAACGTTGCAGATGTCTGCGGGTTGTTGACTGCCAACATTGCAGATGTCTGTGGGTTGTTGACTGCCAACATTGCAGATGTATGTGTGGGTTGTTGACTGCTAAAGTTTGCAGATGTCTGTGGGTTGTTGACTGCCAACGTTTGCAGATGTCTGTGGGTTGTTGACTGCCAACATTGCAGATGTCTGTGGGTTGTTGACTGTCAACATTGCAGATGTCTGTGGGTTGTTGACTGCCAACATTGCAGATGTCTGTGGGTTGTTGACTGCCAACATTGCAGATGTCTGTGGGTTGTTGACTGCCAACATTGCAGATGTCTGGCTCTTTGTTTGGATGAATTGTCATTCTTTAATGTGGGCCTGTTTTTTTTTTTTCCTTTTTCTGTTTTTGCAGTGTGTGTGTGTGTGTGTGTGTGTGTGTGTGTGTGTGTGTGTGTGTGTGTGTGTGTAGTGTGAGTGAGTGAGTGTGTGTGTGTGTGTAGTGTGAGTGAGTGAGTGTATGTGTGTGTGTGTGTGTGTGTGTGTGTGTGTGTGTGTGTGTGTGTGTGTGTGTGTACTGTGTGTGTGTATACTGTGTGCCTGTGTGTGCTTGTGTGTGTGTGTTGTGTGTGTGTGTGTGTGTGTGTGTGTGTGTGTGTGTGTGTTGTGGTGTGTGTGTGTGTGTGTGTGGTGTGTGTGTGTGTGTGTGTGTGTGTGTGTGTGTGTGTGTGTGTGTGTGTGTGTGTGTGTGTGTGTGTGTGTGTGTGCGTGCGTAGTGTGAATAAGTGAGAGACAGAGTGTGTGTGTGTGTGTGTGTGTGTGTGTGTGTGTGTGTGTGTGTGTGTGTGTGTGTGTGTGTGTGTGTGTGTGTGTGTGTGTGTGTGTGTGTGTGTGTGTGTGTGTGTGTGTGTGTGTGTGTGTGCGTGCGTGTGTGTGTGTGTGTGTGAGCGCGCGTGCGTACGCACGCACTTGCATATATGCGTGTGTGTGCTTGTGAGTGCGTAGTAGAGGAGCTAGAGCATGAATGCCTGTGCATGAGCGCACAGACATGCACATGCACATTCATGTGTGTGTGGATGGTGAACGCAGGCAGCTATATGAGTGCATAAATAAGCGTTCTACATATATGCATGTTCTCTACATTCTCACTAGTATCAATGATGGGAGCATTCAATTATACCCTATTCAGTATCAGGTCTTACGACACAACAAATAATTCACATCTCGCCATCATTTCACACATCAGCGCAAAATGAGACGCTGCTGGTCTATATGAACCTCTACATTAACAGTTTTGCAAGCGCAAATGTATGTAGGTGGGTGGGTAGGCAAGAAAGGAAGGTGGGGATGGGGCTGGAGGTGTGGGGGTGCATACATGTGGGGCGCATGTGAAGGTACTCTCACATATGTCAGACGATAGGACCTATTCACATCAGCAGCCTCTTTGATAAAACTGTCCACCTCATTTTTCTCATTATAAACAGAAATGGAAATGTTTCAAAGTTGCCATCAACTGAAGTGTACGCCGAGGATATCTGATATGCAATGTGGCAGGGTGTGTGCACACACGTGCACATGTGTGTGTGTGTGTGTGTGTGTGTGTGTGTGTGTGTGTGTGTGTGTGTGTGTTTGTGTGTGTGTGTCTCAACTGTCTGTCTGTCTGTATCTGCATGTGCAGTGTGTATTTGTAGTGTTTGTCACCGTGTATGAGTGCATGTGTGATTATTTGTGCATGTGTCAGTATGTCCGTGTACATACTTTGTTTAACACCTGTTTGCATGTCATTTGTTTGTGTATGTTTTAGTGTGTGTTTGCGCACATGTGTGTACAAGCGCATGTCCTTGCACACACACGCATGCACATGTGCGTGTGTGCCCGAGTGTTTCTGTATCACTATCTGTGTGTGTGTGCGTGTCTACTGTACAAGTACATATGCATATTTGTGTGTACATATGTATGTATAGAGGAGGAGAGACAGAAGAATGAGAGAGAGAGAGAAGGAGAGATAAAGTGACCACATGTGCATGTGCTGATGCACACATGCATGTGTGTTTATATATGAGGGCCTTGATGTGGGCCTGTGCAAGTTCCCCCCCCCCCCCCCCCCCCCCCAGTAAACTTTCTGTCCAGATCCCCCAAAACAAACACATTGCTACACTTTTTTCTGTCTAGATACCAGATCTGCCACCAAACAGAGACGGCTCAGTACCAAAATTTCAGAGACCTCTGGAGGTCCTCTGGAGCAGAGCAGACAGGTCACACCCTATTCAACTTTTGACCCTGTGGCGTCACACTCTCCTGATAAAGATGACTAAGCCAGAGTAAGCAGACTTGGGCTGTCTGTGGGGCTGTCTGTGCGCCTGTCCTGTTCTCCGCTGACATAAGGGCTCAAAGTACACACACACAGCCTTGTCCCACAACTTCCAAACTGAACCTGTAATCATGATCAGAATGTATATCTAGTTTCATCTCATCTATACAGTTGCTCTCATCTCTTTTCACCAGTGCATCACACAGGCTGAAGGGAGACTGTAAGCTACCATCGGGCACACATCTTGACACACCAGACAGTGCCTGGGTTTATGGGAAGGACTGAGAGGAAGTCCTCATCATGATGCCTAGCAGCGGGATGTGAGTAATCACCTTACTATTGGGGCCTGAATCATTGAACACATGATGGGTCACATTAGGTACACAACCCCCGCGCTCACTCTCTCTCTCTCTCTCTCTGACTTTCCTTCTTGTCCTCCACCCACCCACTCCTCTCTCTCTTTCTTCTTCTTTCCTGTCTTGTCCTTTCTCTCTCTTCCCCACTTCCACCTCAGCATATCGGATCTTGCAGTAAATAAAAGGCGCAGTGACTGTGTCCTAGCTGCGAGAAAGTGAGATCTGCGAGAAAGTGAGATCCGCTTTCTCATGAAACACCCTGTGTAGTCAATTATCAGAGAGATGTATCTTCAGACAAAAATATATCCAATTTCTTCCCTTTTTACCGGGAAAATGATATGAACATAATGAATTGCTGTGTGTGTGTGTTGTGTGGTGTGTGTGTGTGTGTGTGTGTGTGTGTGTGTGCGCGCGCGCGCGTGCGCCAGAAAATGGAAAATATGTGCATGACATACTGCTGGTGTGTGTGTGTGTGTGTGTGTGTGTGTGTGTGTGTGTGTGTGTTTGTGTTAAGACTACGATTTCCGTTCACCAGAATATTTTAACTCAATTTCAGGCTTTAATTTTGCATTCCACAAAAAGCTTAGCTGAATGATACTGAAAGATACAGAGTACTGAACACTGTAACATTCATGGAAACATGCACAGCTACAAAAGATAAAACTTGAGGTGCAAAGCAAAACCTCACTACATAACATGAAACTGCCACGCTCATTTCTGACAGACAGGTCTTCAGACCGCATAAATGACAACATTTGAAAAAAAAAAGCAACAACAACAACAACAAACCTGAACAAAACAGTTCTCTAAAGATCTGTCAGCAGGACAAAGGGGGGTGGGGTGGGGGGGTGGGGGGGGCATCAAACTGCCCAAAATAATACTCAGATTTGTCAGCAGGAAAAAGGGGGCAACAAAACTGCACAAAACAATACTCCACAGATCTATCAGCAGGAAAAAGGGGGGGCAACAAAACTGCACAAAACAATCCTCCACAGATCTATCAGCAGGAAAAAGGGGGGGGGCAACAAAACTGCACAAAACAATCTTCCACAGATCTATCAGCAGGGAAAAAACTGGGGGGGCCACAAAACTGAACAAAACAATATTCCACAGATTTGTCAGCAGGAGCATCCAGACTGCACAGAACAACACTACCTAGACTACTGTCTGGAGGAGAAAGGGGGCATCAAAACTGCCCAAAAAAACTCTCCCCAGACAGCCACCTGCTGCTCAGGGAGCACTTTTCAACGCTTTTTTTTTTTTTTTTTTCAAAATATCCTATGACATTTGTCTTGATTTTCTTTCAGTGCATTTTTAATGTTTGTTATTTCTAACATTTGAATACAATCTGCTCGTCAAAAACATCTCTTGTTTGTTTTAGTTTGAGTATTGAGTAAGTAAGCGTTACCTGCACCTGGTTTTGTGTGTTTCTTTCCACAGGAGCTTGAATGGTAATCTTTTCTTCCGTTTCTTCCAAAGTGAATTGCACTTTTTTGTTTTCACAAACTTCATAGACTGAATAATTTAAGCACATTTTGACAGTTCAAAACAAATGCTCAGTTTCATACTCTGTCTGTCAGGCTGTTTTGCCTGTGTAGCCTGTTTTGGTCTCTTGCGTTTTGATATGGCCTATGTATCTGTTTACTTCAAAATCAAAAATAAATCTAAATCTAGAAAACACATACCATGGATAAGTCAAGTACATCTGACAGTTCTGAACGGCCAGTACTCTCTTTCTCTCACACACATACACATGCATGCATAGCATGCATGTACACACACACACACACACACAACACACACACACACACACACACAGCATTCACAACAGTAGTACTAACCTCGTAAGTGCCTTTTGTTTGGGCTTTTCTGTTTTTTGTTTTTGTGTTTTTGTTCTTATTTGTTGGGTTTTTTTTCTGAAACCTTTCCAACCTTATTTTTTTCAATCGTTTCATATCTTTTAAACCAATGTGTTGTATACCTTCCCCTTCATACAGGCCAAGAACCTTTCAGAATTAAAAAAAAAAAAAAAACCTTGAGTCTCAAGTAACTCTCTCAAAAAAAAAAACACCATCAACCAAGCAAAAGAAGAAGTAAAAAAGCAAAGAATTGTAGGTCATTCAAAGGTCATAGGTCAGTCATATGATTGACACATTTGATGATCAAACAGCAGTTCACTACATAAGCAGCCACATCCTATGGGTCGATGAGGTCAGACAAGGGAAACCGCTAACCAGTTAGTGAAAGAAGGGAGCCACTGACCAGCTGTTGAGAAAAGGGAGGCCACTGACCAGTTAGTTAGAACAGGGAAACCACTGAACAGTTGTTGAGAAAAGGGAAGCCACTGACCAGTAAGCGAGAAAAGGGAAACCACTGATCAGTTGTTGAGAAAAGGGAAGCCACTGATCAGCTGTTGAGAAAAGGGAAACCACTGATCAGTTGTTGAGAAAAGGGAAGCCACTGATCAGTTGTTGAGAAAAGGGAAGCCACTGATCAGCTGTTGAGAAAAGGGAGACCACTGACTAGTTAGTGAGAAAAGGGAGACTACTGGCCTGTTAGCTTCCCAGTTAATGGGGGAAAACGGAAGCCACTGACCAGTTTAGTGAGAAAAGGGAAGCCACTGACCAGTTAGTGAGAAAAGGGAGGCCACTGACCAGTTAGGAGAAAAGGGAGGCCACTGACCAGTTAAAGATTAAAGGGAAGCCACTGACCAGTTAGTGAGAAAAGGGAGGCCACTGACCAGATAGTGATGAGAAAAGGGAAGCCACTGACCAGTTAGTGAGAGAAGGGAGACCACTGACCAGTTAGTGAGAAAAGGGAGACCACTGACCAGTTAGTGAGGAAAAGGGAGGCCACTGACCAGTTAAAGAGAAAAAGGGAGGCCACTGATGAGTTAAGAGAAAAGGGAGGCCACTGACCAGTTAGTGAGAAAAGGGAGGCCACTGACCAGTTGTTGACGCACATGACGGACGGCATCCTGAGCAGCTCTTCTGGGAGGTGGGTGATCTCCCTCATGATGTTGGCCAGCCGCACCGGAAGCTCCTTCCGCAGGAACTCGAACGATGCTTTCTGCGACCCAGACTTACTTGGATCTGATTAGAAAAAAAGATGAAAAACATTAAAAACACATGAAATCAACATTTGAATCCAACGCTCTGAACACTGCACTCTCCCCACAGTTTACACTCCCCCCCCCCCCCCCCCCCCCCCCCCCCCCCCTGCCCCCCCCCCCCCCCCCCCCCCCCCTTCCTGCAATTTTTTTCTTCTGAAAAATGTACATGCTCTTTTTATTTGTTTGATTTAGCTCTGGCTTCATAAATCACCGATGATCTGATGATTCTGAAATAATATTCAAATGTACTTAGCATATCAAACCAAGAACACAGATAACAAAAAAAAAAAAAAAAAACCTCTGCATACACTCACTGACCAGCCCTTCTGTTCACATTATGTCAAAAATCTTGTATGCTAACAGAGCTAATGTTGGGTGAATAGCTCTATGCATCCAACTGAGACACATTCAACAGCATAAAAATCATCCAACTATTCAACAGCATAAAATCATCAATAAACCAACCGCCGTGGCGAAGTAGTTACATCGCGGACTCCTGGCTGGGAGGTCGTGTGTTCGAATCCCCATCAGAAGTCATGTGGGTTTTTCTGCCCCGACCAGCTCTTACCCAGAGTTGAGTTGCTGAGGACTCAGTTGGGAAGACTGGGACCACACGGTGGTCGAGTTTCATTAACTTAATGGATGCATTTCTGAGAGTGTTGCTCACATTTCCTGACCAACACTGCAGGTGCCTGTTATCTCTCAGGCCTGGTTGACGCTGGGATATATATGAAAGGAAGCGTAGAGTGCAGCCCTGTCATATTGTCTCAGAC
>JADBJO010003525.1:212500-215000 GCA_016801955.1 Conus betulinus
GAGAGAGAGAGAGAGAGAGAGAGAGAGAGAGAGAGAGAGAGCGGACCAGAAGACACGCAACATGTACGGGGTGGGCGAGGGGTGGGGTGGAAGGTGGGGGGGGGGGGGGGGGGGGGGGGGGGGGGAGATTCTGTACGTGAAGAACACTGAAAGGCGAAGAAGCCTCACCGGTTTGTTTGTGTTGTTTTTTTTTTTAAGAGAGATAGGGTGGAAGAGGGAGAGAGGTGGGAGCGGCTGGGTGGGGGTGGGTGGGGTAGTTAGAGAGAGGAGTTTGCTAACAAAGAGAGCAAGAGTTACCACACACACACACACACACACACACACACACACACACACACACACGCACGCACGCGTGCACGTACACACAAATAGGCTTAATGACAGACGGACGGACAAGAGAGAGAGAGAGAGAAGAAAAGAAAAAAAACTGGTCAACAGAGGGGGGGGGGGTAGGGGGAGGAACTGACCAACAGAGGACAGAGGGGAAGGAAATGACCAACAGACAGAGGAGAAGGAACTGACTTACAGAGGAGGGGGGAAAATGAACTAACCAACTAACCAAGGAACTGACCAACAGAGGAGGGGGGAAATGAACTAACCAACTAACCAAGGAACTGACCAAACAGAGGAGGGGGGAAGGAACTGGCCAACAGAGGAGGGAGGAAAGGAACTGATGACCAAACACAGGAGGGGGGGGGGGAGGAACTGACCACTGACCAACAGAGGAGGGGAGTGTGGAACTGACCACACAGGAGGAATGGGGGGGGGGGGCTGACCAAACAGGGGGGGGGGGGGGGGGGAGGAACTGACCAACAGAGGAGGGGGGAAGGAACTGACCAACAGAGGAGGGGGAGAGGAACTGACCAACAGAGGAGGGGGGAGGAACTGACCAACAGAGGAGGGGGGAGGAACTGACCAACAGAGGAGGGGAGGAACTGACCAACAGAGGAGGGGGGGGGAGAGGAACTGACCAACAGAGGAGGGGAGGAACTGACCAACAGAGGAGGGGGGGGAGGAACTGACAACAGAGGAGGGGGGGAGGAACTGACCAACAGGACAGAGGAGGGAGGGGAGGGAACTGACCAACAGAAGAGGGGGGGAGGAACTGACTGACAACAGAGGGAGGAGAGGGGGAGGAACTGACCAACAGAGGAGGGGGGAGGAACTGACCAACAGAGGGAGGGGGGGGAGGAACTGACCAACAGAGGAGGGAGGGGAGGAACTGACCAACAGAAGAGGGGGGGGGGGACCAACAGAGGGAACTGAACTGACCAACAGAGGAGGGGGGGAGGGAGGAACTGACCAACAGAGGAGGGGGGAGAGGAACTGACCAACAGAGGGGGGGAGGAACTGACCAACAGAGGAGGGAGGGGGGGAGGAACTGATCAACAGAGAAGGAGGGGGAGGGGAGGAAACTGACCAACAGAGGAGGGGGGGAGGAACTGACCAACAGAGGACCAACAGAAGTAGGAACTGGGGGGGGGGGGGGAAGGAAATGACAAACAGGAGGAGGGGGGGAGGGAGGAACTGACCAACAGAGGAGGGGGGAAGGAACTGGCCAACAGAGGAGAGGGGGAGGAACTGGCCAACAGAGGGGGGGGGCCAAGGAAAGGGGGGAGGAACCAACAGAGGAGGGGGGGGGGGGGGAGGAACTTACCAACAGAGGAGGGGGAGGGAACTGACCAACAGAGGAGGGGGGGGAAGGAACTGACCAACAGAGGAGGGGGGAGGAACTGGTCACAACAGAGGAAGGGGGCAGGAAACTGACCAACAGAGGAGGGGGGCAGGAACTGGCCAACAGAGGAGGGGGGGGGAGGAGGATATGGTCAAACAGAGGGGGGTGGAAGGAACTGGTCAACAGAGGGGGGGGGAAGGAACTGACCAACAGGAGGGGGGGGGGGAGGAAACTGGTCAACAGAGGAGGGGGGCAGGAACTGACCAACAGAGGAGGGGGGCAGGAACTGACCAACAGAGGGGGGGGTGGGAGGAACTGGTCAACAGAGAGGAGGGGGGAAGGAACTGACCAACTGAGGAGGGGGGGAGGAACTGACCAACAGAGGAGGAGGGAGGAGGAACTGGTCAACAGAGGAGGGGGGCAGGAAACTGACCAAACAGAGGAGGGGGGCAGGAAACTGACCAACAGAGGGGGGGTGGGAGGAACTGGTCAACAGAGGAGGGGGGAAGGGGGGAGGAGGGGGGGAACTGACCACTGAGGAGGGGGGGGGGAACTGACCAACGGAGGAGGGGGGAGGGAACTGACCAACGGAGGAGGGGGGGGGGAGGAACTGACCAACGGAGGAGGGGGGGGGGAAACTGACCAACGGAGGAGGGGGGATGAACTGACCAACAGAGGAGGGGGGGGGGGGGGGGAGGGGAACAACAACTGACCAGACAGACAGACAGACAGAGAGAGACTTACTGACTGACAGACAGAGGGAGATGAAGCGAGACACAGACACACTCTCTGACACTGACAGGGAGAGAGGAGAGAGAGAGAGAG
>JADBJO010003525.1:228009-230509 GCA_016801955.1 Conus betulinus
AGAATACTGCTACATGTGGAGACTGCCTTCTAACTTACACTTATATAGGTAATGTTTTGCTAAAAGAATGATGAAGTAAAAAATGTAATCAATTGTGATTGTTCTGTCGAAACCTAAAAGTATGAGAGACTCTGTTAGGCGTATATTCTGTGCATGAATGCATTTCTCTTTTACTAAATCAATTAACCTACTCCAAAAACATTTGACATGAGTACATTTCCAAAACATATGGTCAATAGAATCTTTAAATAATCCGCAAAAACTGCATTTATCATTATCAGTAACACCGATTTCTTTCAAAATAACATTTGTACCTAAACACCTGTGAATTATTCTTAGCTGAAACCACTTAAGTTTTACATCTGTGATCTTATGTGCATAAAAAAAAGCATGAATTCCAGTCATGAGCTTGTGAAAGTTTGATGTCCATTTGTCACAGCACGGAGCTCTCAACTGGTTATCAATCAGTATATCGTAATAAGTCTTTGTACCTTTATAAGTGGCAAACAGTATCTTATAACAGAATGGAGAAGTAATACATTTGTTATTTTCGATGGTAATGTCAAATCTTTTTATGAATTCAATTATTGCTAACTTATACCCTATAAGTTAGAAAATCAATGTTGACATCATATTTTTCCTTAAATTGTCCGTGGAAAAAGAACTGACCATTATCATCCAAAAAATGTGCAAGATAATAGACACTTTTTTTTTTGAAGCAGTTTAGAGACAATGTGTGTCTTTTCCCAACCTGAATACGTTTGTTGAAGCAAACTGGTTCAGCAAGTAGTTCAGCGGATTTTTTTGGCAGACATTTGTAATAAAAAAGTTTGTAAGCTTCAAGGACATCTACCCAGAACGGATTATATTTTGTAAATTTTGAGATAATCTCTGGACCATGTTTACTCATCTGAGGCCAATGAGGAAAATTACTGAGAAGAATATGTTTCCATTTGTGGTTTGATCTCTCAGTCCTACGGATCCAGGATAGTTTTAAAGATGTGACGTAGGTTTTTACATCAGGAAGGCCAATACCTCCGTTCCGTATGCTTTTATGCACTGTTTTTTCGACTGATTTTTTCTGTTTTTTTTTATTCCACACAAACTTGTAACATATTTTCTGGCATGTTTGAAAGAAAACATCTGGTGGGTTTGGCAGAAACAGCCAAAGATGAGTCAGCTTTGAAAGGATGATGGATTTCAAAATTGCTACTCTACCTAGAGGCGTAATCTGGCGTTTTACCCATATTTTGAACAAATGATTTACATCAGCTAGTCTTTCTGCGTAGTTTATTTCTATGCAGTCTTCAAGTCATTTGTGAACCATACCAAGTATTCTAAATTTTTGTGGATTCCATACAATTTCTAAGTGGTCCATGTAGTGGTTTGACTATTTTTTACACTTCCAAGCCAAACTGCGCTCGTTTTTTACTTAAATTCATATGAAGACCTGAGACACAGTCAAATCTTAAAAGAACTTCAATACAAGTTTCAAAGGATTTCTTATCCCCTGCTAGTAAGAACTCGGTGTCATCAGCATACTGAGATATCTTAAATTCAGTTTTCATTCATCTGATTCCCTGAATATCTTTATTTTCCCTTACCATAATGGCTAATATTTTTCGACACAAATTACGAACAGATATGGTGAAATTGGGTCTCCTTGTCGACATCCTTTTTTTTAATATCGAACCAATGTGAAACCTGTCCGTTCACAATAACACAAGACTTGATATTTTTGTAGAATGTGCTTACCCATCTACAAATATCTCTTTGGAAACCAAATGCCTTTAGGACTTTAGACATAAATTCCCAATTAATAGAATCAAAGGCTTTTTCAAAGTCTATGTTTAACAACAAACCAGGCAGATCATTTTCATCTAAATAGGATATAGTGTCAAATATCAATCTTATGTTGTCGCCGATGTATCTATTTCTAATAAATCCGGTCTGATCTTCATTTATGATTTTAGGCAACACAGATTTTTTATTCTGTTGGCAATGCAAGAGGATCCTATCTTATAAACGACATTTAACAGAGAAATAGGTCTCCAGTTTTTTTTTATGTACTGTCTGGATTTATCACCTTTTGGTATACATGTAATGATTCCCTCTCTTTGTACACATGACAGTTCTCCTTTCTTGAAACTTGCATTTAATGCTCTAACGACAAATACGCCCATCTGTTTCCAAAAGACTTTAAAGAATTCAGTAGTAAAGCCATCGGAACCGGGCTTTTTATTATTTTTCATTGTCTTTAAAACATATGTCGCTTCCTCCAATGTAATAAGACCTTCTAAGTCCGCTGCTTCTGTTTCATTTAAATGGGGGATGTCTTTCACCAAATCTTTTATATCACAATTTTCTACAGCATTTTCTGTGTATAATGTTTTATAGAAACTATATACTTCTTCCAGTATGTCTTTTTGATTTGTTAAAACATTATCTTGTTTATCAATTAGTCTAGCCATGTTTTTACTGATGTAATGCCGTTTTTCAA
>JADBJO010003525.1:235509-239826 GCA_016801955.1 Conus betulinus
ACACACACACACACACACACACACACACTCATACCCATACGCACGTGCGCGTGTACACACACACACACACACACACACACACACACAGACACACACACACACACACACACACACACACTCATACACACACATACAACTGCGCGTCGGTATATGTTTATAAGTAATAATATGCAGTTTAAAGTAAATGAACAATAGATAAACAAATAACTTAAGAATGAAGTATTCTTGAGAGGTAAATGAAAGAGAAGAAGAAGAAGAAGAAGAAGAGAGAGAGAGAGAACAAAGGCAACGATTACAATCACATCACCTTCATCTTCGTCGTCTCGTCGTCTTCGTCATCTTTGTCGTCGTCGTCGCCGCCTTCATCGTCGTTGGAACCAGCAGCGATAATAGCGAATTGTTTATAGATATATTTTGTGTCGTGCGCCCTGTTTGGCGTGTCTGAAATATTAATATATACATATAGTTTGTGTGTACGCCTTGTGGTTGGCGTGCCGACTTTCGATGTCCTTGTGATTATTATATGTTTGTCTGATGGCTCAGGCAGCATGAACAGAAAAAGTGTTGCCTGGCTGTCAATGTTCGGGTGAGTGGGTGTGTGTATGTGATTTGGAAAAGTCGTGCATGCATCCATAAGTTCTGTGTACGAGTCAGACAGTCAGACACCTGCAGACACCACCCATTCCATCCGTAACATCTGGTGACCCTGTAGAACTTTTCGCATTTACCTTCAAAATTGTGCTAGGGTTAGGATTTCTTTGTGTCCCCTTGTAGTGTCCCCAGTTATTAAGTTAGGTCACATCTACAGACTTTCCTTTTGAGAGCATTGATCGTTTTGTATTGTTGAATGATTGTTTCTGTTTAACTTGGTTTTCTGTTTCCAGCGTAACGGGGTATCTCCTTTGTGTATAGTTTCTGGAGATGCGAGGGCCTAGTTCTTTATCTTCTGTGGGCTTTAGTTTGATTCTCTTTTGTTACCCTTCTGATTATTTCTATTTCTACCTTTTCACTTGGGGATTGTGTTGCTCCTATAGCATTCTTAGGGTTCTCTCTCTTGAATGGATGTGTGTATGGTTGGCTGCCTGGGCCATTAAAAAAAAAAAGTTAACCCCCCTTTTCCCCCCACCAAAAAAAAAAAGGAAACAAGACTGTATTCATTCATATATGCCTATGTGTATTGATCGCTAATTGACTTATGCATATGTATGTTCATTGATTGATTTCTGCATATGTTTGTTCATTATTGCAGTCATTGATAGATGCATTTGTTTATTACCTATCATTAATTGCTAAGTGCGTTTCCAAACCCGTAAACTTCTGTTATTACTGTGTCGTTTCGTTCACTTTCAAAATTAGTCATAGTTTTTTAAAGTGTGATAGATATAAATTTTTGTGTGAAAAATAATAACCCCTTTTGAATATATTTCAGTGGACATAGTTCTAAACTTTCTTTTGCTTGTATTTGGTCCACTGACTTAGTGTTTCAATATGTCTTCTGTGGACGAAGATCAAACTTTCACTAAATACTTACAAACATGGTAAGGCATTTGGTCTTGAAGAGCAGGCTTTATTAGACTATGTTGAAAGATGTATTACGCAAGATTAGAAAGAGAAGAGAGAATCAGAGTGAGACAAATGCAGGAGGAAACTAAAAGATTAGAACAAAAAGAGATAGAAGAAACTAAAAGATTAGAACAAAAAGAGATAGAGGAAACCAAGAGAGCACATGATACCGAAGAAACTAAAAGGATCCAGTTAGAAATTTCTCATGGAAAAGATCAGGGAGTAATTTCAGGTGAGGACAGTCAAACTGCTAGTGTACCTAGGCCTAACGCCCCTCGTCCTACCTTTCCAAATTGCCTCCCTTTAAAGAAAAAACGGATGACATTGACAGTTATCTGTTCAGATTTGAAACCCATGCTCGCTCTCTTGGCTGGTCAGAAAGTCTATGGGTCACTTATCTCTCTGCATTACTTGAAGGTTCAGCTCTCACGCTATATCACAGTCTGGCAGAAAATAATGTGGTTTCTTATGAACTGTTGAAAGAAAGTTTGTTGAAGAAATTTCAGTGTACTCCAGACGGTTTTCGTAAGCGTTTTCGTGAGTCAAAGCCTAGTGCAGATGAACCCATTGAAACTTTTTCAGTGGAACTTACATGCCTTCTTGATCGTTGGATTTCATTGTCCAAGATTGAGAGAATCTTTTCAGGGTCTTGTTGATCTTCTTATTCTGAGAGAGCAGGTTTTAGAATGTGTTTAAGGATTTGGCTACTTTTCTGTTTGAAAAGGATGAAGAAACATTTGATGCTATGATCAAGTCTGCTGAGTCATAGAGGCGTGCCCATCCCACTAAGCTCCTTTCCAGAAAGGGTGATGTAAATATTTTTGCCTCTGTTTCTCATAGTACGTCTGGACAGTCAGATAGACCTCCATTCCGTGGTCAGTCAGATAGATGTAGCAGGTATTTTGCCTCTCGCCCTGTTGTTCAGAATCCCAGCACCCCAGCTAGTCAAAGTAGTGGTAACCGTTGCCGTGGTCATGGTGCTCGTCAGTATTCAGTCACTAGAGGTTCATCAGGAAATATTCCAGTGTTGTCTGTTTTCTTTGTAAAAAACAGGGCATGTGGCTTCCAAATGTTCTTGGAAGTCAGGTAAAAACCCGTGTAAAATTTGTACTCTGAGTCATCCCGATAAGTGTCCCTTTGTGACAGACAGTTCAACTGTCGTCGACAAGTCAGCTGACAAACATACCACTGCTGCTTGTTCAATCATTTGCTCCCCATTCACTTGTTTAGCTGCAGGTGAATTCACAGGGAAGTTGAACTTAGAATCTGGTTCTGTTAATGGCACTCTCAGTTCTGTACGTGACACTGGTGCTACCATCTGTGGTGTGCGCAAGAGACTAGTTTTCCGATAGCCAGATGCTAGGTACTACAGTGAGCTGCATTTCTTTTGGAGGACGTGTGGATGAATTTCCCACTAGCTACAGTTCCTGTCAGTTGTCCCTACTTTGAGGGTGATCTAACCTGCTGTGTCCTAGACAGTCCTGTCGCAGATCTCATCATAGGTAATGTTCCTTGCGTCTGTGAAGGCAGTGCTTCCAGTGATGTGAGTGATGAACCCTTGTCTTTAGCTGCCGTTACAGGGCTAGAGGTAAACATGTGGTAGAGAAGAAACCTCTGTGTCAGATTCCTGATGATCTGAACATTTCCTGTTCTGATCTGATTCAGAAACAACAGCAGGATGAGTCATTGAAACCTTGCTTTCAGTTAACGTCTTCTGATGTGTCTGCTGTGTCTACTTCTGATGTTGTTGTACCTACAGTCATTCTTTCACAAGGTACTTCAGTGCCTGTGTCAGAGATAGCACCTTTGGCTTGTGAGCAGGGACAGGTTTCCCTTAAGTGTTCTTCAGGAGTTGGTCTTTCTGTGGATCCCTCTCTGGAGTCTGTCTGTACTGTTTGTGAAGTGGTTCGTACAGTTGGTGTTGTCCAGGACTGTGATGACGCTTTTACCCATTCCAACTTTAACTGTTCCGATGGCGTCTTCTTTGCCAGTTGAAGATGTCGTTCTGTACAGTTTGATTGTACATTGTCTGACAGAAGTACCAGGGACTTGCATACAATCTTTGATGATTTTCAGGATATTTCGACTCCCAAGTCAGTTTTTTTCTCAGGAGATGTACTATTACAGATCCCTCTTACAACAGATGTCCCTGTGAGAGAGAAATGTTATGATACACCCTTTTCTGCAAAAGAGGCTGTTGAGAGAGAGATTGGTATCATGTTGGATCTTGGTATCACTGAGCCATGGAATAGTCCGTATGCATCTCCAGTTGTGTTCGTCAGGAAGAAAGATTGCACGTGTCGTTTCTGCGATTTCAGGTCCATTTTTTGGACTCCTGAGTGTGCTGAAGCTTTGAGGAAGATTCAGGGAATCTTGTCTTCTGCACCTGTGTGTTGTTACCTAGATTGCGTAATCCTTTTGTTCTCAGGACTGATACTAGTTCTGTTAGTTTTGGTGCTGTATTGCTTCAGGAGAATGATGATTTTCTTCACCCAGTCGTGTTTGCGAGTCGAAAGTTGCTGAATCGTGAGAAGGCATACAGTAGTATTGAGTGAAAATGTTTAGCCATTGTCTCTACCCTGTTGGGGTATGGAGAGGCTGACCAAGTGGTCAGTAGACATGTGTGGTCTCTACCCTGTGTGGGTATGGAGAGGCTGACCGAGTGGTCAGTAGATATGTGTAGTCTCTACCCTGTTGGGGTATGGAGAGGCTGACCGAGTGGTCAGTAGATATTGTGTAGTCTCTACCCTGTTG
>JADBJO010003526.1:0-42500 GCA_016801955.1 Conus betulinus
GATGCACTGACCAAAATAGTTCTCTCTTGTCAGGGTCTTCATTGCAGCTGGGACTGTCCAGTTCACTGAACATTCTCCCTTCCATTTGTTTCTGTAGTCGTCCTTGAACATGCTCACTTTCTTTTCATCCACAATGAACTGCATCCATATGCCAAGCTGTTACCACAAACGTACAGGTTTTAATATCTCATGATTTTAAAACTCTGTATGGAGTTTATGTATCAAATCTGTTAAAGATGGCGACGTTGAAATGGAACCAGACTGGAAAACAAATATAGCTTTTCCTCGTTTTTTCTTCCCCGTTTCATTTTCTCAAAACCAACTTCCATTTCATTACAGACGAAATCATTCCCACATCCATCCCCCTACACCCCCACCTCAGATAGTCCCTCTCTTCAAAGAAGTGTTTTTCTGGAGAATCATCTCATTCAACTCCAAGGGTATGTTTCCCATGCCTATCTTAGGACAGAGTATTAGCATGGTGGGATATCTTCCTGACAAAATGGAGGCGGTGGAGTGCAACATTCAAGCAAGAGTGGGCTCTGAATTCAACATAAAAAAGCAAGCAGGAAAGAAAAGCTCGACAATGTGGAAAGGTTACTTTAAAGTGGGCCTTCTTAAGCAAAATTATCAATATGTATCGGCATGTTACTAAGGCTGCTGGGTTGCCCTACATAACATGGGCTGCTCAGCGTGTCAAGAACCATAACATCCAGCATCAGGTGTTGACAGGTAGGGTCACACGTATGCAGGAAACAGGGTAAGTATCTGGCCTTGTTTTCCTCTGTTGATCTTCCTGCAGATCGCCGACTATTTCTATTCCCCCATGCCATGAGAGCACTGTTCAGTCAGCTTGGTTGCCCTCTCAGATAACCACATATCCCAGCTTGTTCTCGACCAGACTTCAGCCAGGTCTGCCCACTGCCTGCATACAGTCTCTGCCTGCACTGGTGAGCGATTTCAACTTGACTGTTTTGACTCTGATCAGCTGGGAAGTATGGCAAACAATTAACCAACCTGGGAGCAGGATTCTGACAGACAGCCAATCAGGTCAGTGGTAAATGCCTTTAAAACACACAATGCCTTACTTACAAACACGCGCAATGCTTTACTTATAAACAGCGAAGATGCTTATCCTCAACCTCTGTATCTCTAAAAAGACCTAGTAACTTACTTTTGTTTCTCGACACACTTGCAGCCCTTTCGTCAAGATCCCTAGTCAGAACTGAAGGAAACAGTATCACTTTGTAGTCCAGAAATTACAGAAGGCATCTATCGATATGTCCATGGCCTTGTTGCTAATAACCTTGAATAACAAGCAAAAAGGTGAATGGAGATTTTTCCTTTTTTTTTTTCTGCTGCATACTACTGGCACATGCAGCAGACAGACTGAAATACCCAATGATCCTGAATAAATGCAAGCAAAATATACATCAGGAATTCAAACACAATGCTACTTTTCTCCTTTTTTGCTAGGTATTATCTGTTTTCAGGACATTTTTTGTTTAAGATTAGTCCCTGTCTTTCTTTGGTCCATTTCTTTCTCTTTCCCAACTATTCCTGCACTGTTTCTCTGGCTCAATGCCAACAAAGCTGCTTCACCTGCTTCCTTAAAAAAAAAGTTTCATGTACCTCATATTTTCTGCCAAGAAAACTTTTAACTGCCAAAACTGAACCAGACATATTTTTCATCTTTTACCTGCAAAATGGCTGATGCACGATGTGCATCCACACTTACCTCTACAGGTTCTTAATCATACAAACTTAAAATCACCAGTCTCTAAATTAAAAAAAAAAAACAAAAAAAAAACCATGAAATATTGTTCCAGATTTTAGTTAAGAGACGCAACCAACCAAGGTTTTATAATGATTTATTTGTTCTTTTTCTTCTTTTTTTTTTTCAGAGTTGGGTACATCACAACATGCGTTCACAAGGGTCTGAAATGCAGTTCAGCACAATACCTCTGTGCACGTTTCTCTTTCTGTTCACAAAGGTGTTGTGTGTTACAAAACAGCCCAGGCATGGGCCGAGAGAAAAAAAAGAACAACAGCCCACTACACCTACTGTTACCATCCCCCAGTTCCACAGCTTCCAGTCACAAGACGTGAGGTATGTTTCAGGTAGGGCCCTTGTAACGTCAATAAGTGCCACCACATTTTACATCTTACCCCTGACTCTCAGACAGAAGAAGAATGGGAGAAGACAAGCACAGATGTGTAAAAGTCACAACAACGCACAGACGTCAACAGACCACGGCTCCACCATGGGAGGACACTATGCTGGAGTGCACATCTGTTGTCCCTGTGAGCACAACTCAAGACGGGACGCTGACAGCAACAAGGAACTGAACTGTTCATCTAACCTACAGGAGTCGACAGGGGAAAGTGGCCTCTTCTGGACGCAGCCCATCACTGACTGGCTGGCTGGCTGGAAACAGTCCCCAATGGGGCAGACTATTCTAGATGTCTCTGGTGTCATACAAACACTTTGGCCAAGGCGTCAGCTCCTGCGCTGGCGATGTATGGTTTTTGTGGGTGGAAGGCAACATCATGAATGGACTCGTCAAACTTCTTCCGATGGGATGTGATTTCTTGTACGCACGTTTTGCTATCTAAGTTCCATAACCTTATTGAACAGTCGTGACCTGAAAAAAGGACCAAAATATGCTTGGTAACAAACAGCAAACAGTCAATGTTATGGGAGAAATACTCAGAACAGAGAAAGACAAGAGAAAGAATCAACAATGAACAACCATATCATGCCGCAAAGACTTTAAAATCTAACAAAATGCGGAATAATTATCTCATCTACACGGACTTTTCTTTTTTTTTTGCCTGAAGTTTTTTCATCATTTTCTTGAAACTTTTCTTAATCTTAAATTTGAATATAGAACCATAACACTGGTGACTTCTGACTGGTGACTTTTTTTTTAGTTGGATGCTGATTGGCCTGGGATGTGGGGAAGAAGGGTGGACTGGAAGGAGACACGCTCTGGGCATGCCTTGCTTTGCCTCCTTGGTTGAGCTGCCATCCTACTACTGATACATAAACATCTAGCGTTTTTGATGTTCTTGTTTTGATGTTACGTTTTGTTTTTGTTTCAAGCAGTACTTGACTTTAAGCGTTAAGCATTAGACTAAAATAAAAAGTAACAATTAGCATCAACATGGTATGGGGACAACTACTCACTTCCAGACAAGAGGTACAGGCCGTTAGGGTCCACAGCCAAACTGGTCACAGAATCCAAGTGGCCACCATGGCATGGATCATTTTACCTGCACGCAGAAACAACACTGTTCAATTCATCTGTACTAATGCTTTCAAATACACAGTCTTGTCACAATTCTTTCTCTTGCATACAAACTTTCCTGTAATTTGACTCTCAGATCTACACTTACCTTTATCCTTTTCTTTTCCTTTCTTCCTTTTTTTTTTTTTTTTTTTTTTTTCTTCAAACTCTCATCTTCCAATTGTCTCTCAGTGGCTATACTCTTATGCCACTCACTCCAGCCATCCCATACACAGCCACACCAAGATGATCGTGTTGCATTCTTAGCTTCAGAAGTCCACAGGAAGCAATCAATACTAGGTCATCATCAGGCAACCATCAGAGGAGACACTGCGCTACTGGATATATTCATTTTTCATTTTCCCATACTTCTTTTTCAGGACTGAGTATAACCCTTCCCACATATATTTTCCCAGAATCTGCATGCTGTGAAGAAAAGCTGTAAGTCAAACCCACCTGTGTTGTTGTCAAAGAATCGAATGTGCCTGTCTTCATGGGCAGTGATGGTGACGGGCATGGTTGGGTGATTGATGATGCAGTTGATCTGATTGCTGCCACTGGTGTCTGCACAGCAAGTTCATATCACTTTAGTTCAACTTGTTTCATAACCGTCTTGTATTTAGATTTTATAAAGACCTAAACCACATTCATATCTTTGAGAATAGTCACACTCACTCACTTTGCTGTTTCTCTTTCCCGATCAATTTCTCAAGTCAAATTAGACACCAGATGAGGCAGATCCAAAATTTTTTTTTTTTTTTTTTTTCAAATTTCAATTCTAGGTCAAACATGTGGTAGAAAATATGTGTAGTACAGTGAAGTAGTGGTAGCAGGCGGCAGGAGAGGTGGGTACTTCTCTACCTTTTATTGCTGTGAAATAGTTAAATGCTACACTCTACTGAACCCATTTGATTCCAAATCCAGCTCGCATCAATTTTACACCGTCTCATAGTTTGTAAGATACTGATGTCCACTTAATGATCTGAAGCTTTACACCCCTTGACAGGTGACAGTAAATCAAAGCAAGTCAGTACTTCTGAGCCCCCTCCCTCTCTCCTCCATTCCTTCCCAATCCTACCCATTCTTTTACTCCTCTACCACCAATCAAGATCCCTACCTTGCTCTTCAACCCTTAAGATCTCAATATAAAAAAAAAAAAAAGAGAAATTAGAAGACCAAGCCTTACCGCAATGTGAGCGCGAATCCAGCGTAATGACCTGTTTGGCGGTCTCTAGGTCAAAGATGTAGGCGTTGGAAGAGGTGTAACTGGCCACCAGCTGAGTGGGATCACAGCGCACAAAGTCGACAGAGGTGGGCACCCCAGTCTCTCTGCACAGCGGAAGTGCAAACCTCACACATCATCCTTCATAGCATGTTCATTTCCAAGAGCCATATACCCCCAACCTCTTTCTGAATCATAAACAGCAGCCCCAAAAGCCATGTAGACTGTATGTGGCATTGGCAGATGACCAAAAAGTGGGACCTTGGCATCAGTTTCGAGTGGATTCTGGATGTTGTTGCAGAAACCAGGCAAGTCACTACAAATGTCACTTATAAAACATCAGGAAATAGATATACAGCTAACTACATCCTTCATTTAATATTTCCAAACAAAACTTTAGGTGATTTAAACTTGAAGGATTTTTTCTCTTGCCTTCCCCCTCCCCCCTTCCCACCCAAGTTCTCAAGTTTCATGTTTTTTATAAAGTCAGCAATTAAGGTAATACTACACTTAAAAAGTTAAAATCAAGTTAACAATTAAGACAATACTACATTTAAAAAGTTGACATCTAGTTGGCAATCAAGGTAATATTACATTTTAAAAGTTGACAATTCATGGGTTGACCGATGACACAACTTTTTCAGACTGGTGACCGATGACACAACTTTTTCAGACTGGTACAAAACTTTCACATGGTGTTTTTTGGTAGAGATGCAGAACAAAATCTCAAACACACATGTTAAGAAATTTGCGGAGCGCATTCACTGAGTGTCTCTGGAAATTTTCACATATCCTGTCAGTCAGGATAACATTCTCACATGGTGTTTCTGGTAAAGATGATGCAAAAACACACACACTCACACAAAAACATTTCATGAAATAAGCCAAAGTGTCAAACACATTCAGAAACATGCCAAACATACTCAGTGAGGTTTTTCAGCGAGTTTTCATATATCCTGTCAGTTTTTACATCCAATGTCTCATACTAATGTAGGCTTCTCACGCATTTACCACACATCTCCCCCAGGTACCTGAATCGGCAGTGTAGGTGTTGAGGAGGGGGGGACTTGGTGCCTGGACTCCACAGACGTACAGTTCCGTCACTGGAACAGGACAGCAGCTGCATCTTCGTGCTGTGTATAGACAGCCCCCAGACTGTGTCTGTGTGAGCCACCAGAGTGTCGTCCAGCACACTTCGATCTGTAACAAAAGGACCAGAGACATCTGTCACTTTGCCGTCCCACTAACCAGCTGGTTTGTTCTTCTGTTTAAGCTCCAGTCTATCTTCTAAATCATCATTGTCTCACATACTTGTGTTTTTCTTTTTGACATGCCATTTAAAGCCAGGCAACAACGGAAAAAGTAGCGCAAGGTTGAATAAACAATAACTGTGGATTAAGCGGTGAGAGAAAGGGGAAGTGGAGAGGATGTTGGCAACTTAAATGGAAATCATCCATTTACCTTGCATCTTTACTTTAGCTCAGAATTACTGAGGGCTCAAATGCACAGTGCAGCATTTTACCATTTGAAATGTAGCATTCCAAATAAATGAACAGTGCTCGTACGCCCAACCACCACAGCTACAATGCACTTTTTTTTTTTCTGCTTGTTTTCTTCTCTGAAACTGTCTCTGTGGCAAGTCAAACTCAACAACACTTTCACTCCCATGGTAAGAGGACTTGAAAGACAGAAATCTTGCATGGTATTGCATGGTTTTGACTTGACCTGTACAAAATAAAAGGAAGATGAGGCAGCAAACTGATGATCATCTCAAGTGATTTTTTTCCTCCACTTTTTCCTCCTCTCCTTTTTGAACTTTGCAATCTTTTTTTTTTTTTTTAAGAAATTAGTCTACAGTGCTACCATCTACATTGTTTGGTTCCATTTAAACAACAACCAAGTTGGAATTCCTTTTTTTTTTTCTTGCACAGCACTTCATCAAAAAGCATAGTAGCAGAGGACTATCAATGAAACTGCAGCATACCACTTGCCAAAAGCATAATACTTGGCTGCTCTGTGAACACCATTTCAAGCAATGATAAAAACTTAACCATCTAATTTATCAAAAAAAAAAAAAAAAAAAAAAAAAAAGAAGTGAAAAAAAGGCAACACAAATCAACAACAAAAATTTGTTGTTTAGCCATCTGTAAATAAAACTACATGCCAAGATCATACGCTTCTTTCAACTGAAAACAGATTAGGGAAAAAAAATCAAATGTTTTCAAAGTTCTAGAAAAGCAGTGAAACATTCATATAAAAAAAAAAAAAATTTTTGTTTTGACAGCTACAAATTACCTCTGCATGGATGAATACTGTATACCATTCTGAGAAACTTAAACTTTAAAAAAGAAAAATACAGAGCAAACACAGACCTTTTTCTCCTCTTTTTGTAATCATACCCAGTGGTTTAGAAAAAAAAATCCATGCCTCTGAGAGAAAAAACTGACTAAGAAGAAAAAAAAATCATGCTTTTCAAAACAGTATACATGTACAAGCAAGCCCTCTCTTTCAACCCCCATTTCCTTTCAGATTGTCCTAGTGTGTGTGACTGACCAAAAGAATCATATGGGTCGATGTTGGAGCTAGGGATATTCCAGCAGCGGATGGTGGAGTCCATCCCCCCACTGAAAGCTGCTCCCCTGTAGCACTCACTGCCAAGCTCACCACAGGACCTACGTGTGCCCGGAATGTGTACACAGGCTCCACATCTAATGAAGCAGCTCTGAAAACAGCACAGCTAACCAATTACAGCCAATATAACATTAATCAACCAATGGAGCATGACATGCAAACAAAATGTTTAAAAAAGTAAAAAAAAAAAAAAAAAAAAAAGGAAACCTAACCAACTAAACAACAAAAAAAACCTGTAATATAAAAAAATATTCATCACAAAATTTCTCATTCATAAGCAACACTGCAAACATATAATAACAGGAGGAATTCAATGAATCAAACCTGCAGACAGCCAAAGGTTTTAGAGGGCTGGCTATCTCAGCTTTAGAATCTCCTCACATATCTTTAATACTTTTTCTCATTTTAAACGCTTTCAGAAAGACAGTCAAGATTAATCCAATACTGGGTGTCATCAAAATCTGTGCCAAACTGGACAATGTCTGACTGCCAAACAATGCCACTGTGATGGCCTGAATAAAGCTAAACCCAACCCGAAGATCAAGAAGCATATCTACGAGTCTGCTTGCATAACAGTTTTTCAGATCTGGTGATTTTGTGTGTGTGTGTGTGTGTGTGTGTGTGTGTGTGTGTGTGTGTGTGTGTGAATGTGTGTGTGTGTGTAATTTTTTCTTTCTTTTACTCCTGTCAAGACTCAATTGCAGCCACACAAATCATTGGCAGTAAACTTGACAGTGGTCTTTGATCTTCAGGTCTGGTATCTCATACACCTGTCTCTACAGAAATGCAACCCAGAGGTTCAACTGCAACCCAGAGGTTCAATGCTGGACACATTCAGTGTTTACATTTCCCACACTGGACTATGATCTAGTGAAATTGCATTTAACTGACACATGGTGGTAAATGCACTGAACTTGTAGTACTGAATTTATCATATTAGATTATATCAAGTAACACAACATTTTTCTCTATGCTTCTTATGATCCAAATTTAAATGGGGAGTTTTCACTATACTCCCCGTTTGGCTAGTATACTCACCATGTCAGACCATAGCATTCTACGAGAATTCGAAGTGAAAACTAAATGAACTCCCGATCGAGAGTACTACTCGAGCCTGAACAAAGGACCCTGAACAAAGGACCGAGAATTTGAAGTGTAAACAAAACAAATTCTCGATCAACAGTACTATAAAAATATCTGTACTGGAAATGGACAAAAGTCGAGTAGCGCAACGACGAGCAAAACAAGCTCGGGATGCACAAAAATAAAAGGATCGGGGTACAAAAGACGGAGAGAAAGACCGTCGGCCAAACTGGGTACACGTAAGGCAAGATGGCCAACAACGACCAACGAGGGGAAGATGGCGGCCCGAAAAAAATAAACCGGGCGCGAGTGTGTAAAACAGATCATGCAACCACGAGGGCCGATAGAAGATAACTAAAATGAGAGAGAAGCAGAGATCACGGAAAGAAATGAACGACAAAAGTCGCGAGATAGACACGGAAGGCCGAGTCGCGAAAGTGACGGTCGTGAGGACAACCGGGAATGGAACAAGTCGCGAGAGAGCAACGGAGATGGAAGGCGAATAAAATAAAATAGCATGCCAACCGAAGCCTCACACACGTCAAGTGTACCCAGAGTTTAGCACAAGCCACAAGTGAATAAGAAGCAAACACAGCAATCTTTACGCTAAGGCAGAAAAAGGCGAGACAGAGCACAAGACTTATCTTGCTTGGACGGCAGACCGAAGAAGAATGAGGTACAAGAAGCCTACACAGGCTTCTTCCTTTGGCGGAAGTAGGGTGGGCATCATGTGACTATCTTATGACTGCATTTGCCACAAAAAATTTTGGCCTGGCAGAACCAACTGCCGTAGAATGCTATGGTCTGACATGGTGAAGTATATGACGCCAAAATAGTGGTTATCACAGCTTAACATGCCAAACCCATCAGAACCCCTGAGTCTGCACAGGTAGTAAAAAAAAAATAAATAAATAAAAATAAAAACCCTCCAGAACACCTTGAAAGTTTGAAAGTTTTCTGTAAGACCATTTACAGTTCACTCACTTTTGGTGGAACAAAACTTATGCACAGTTATCAGCAGTTAACCTACCTTGCAGGGGGGGAAAGGGGAAGGACTTTTGCAGCTTAATCAACAGAACACCTACATTTTGGCAATAATTAGGTTTGCAGGTTCCTAAACAAAGCATTCAATTTCTAACCATTTTCACCAAGCTCATGACAAGCACATCTAGGACATAAAATTATCTGCCTACTTGTTAACAAGGAGTTTTCTCTAGGACATAAACCATCTGCCTACTTGTTGAGAGGGGTTTTCTGTAGGACATAAACTATCTGTCTACTTACTGACAAGAACAGTTTCTGCAGTATTTGAACCCTACACCCACTTTTTGGTCGGGAAAATGTTTTGTGGGTCCATGCAGTGTACATCTGCATTCTGGCAGACTTCTCAGCAGGTTCATGAATAGCACATCTGCTTTCTGGCAGACTTCTCAGCAGGTTCATGAATAGCACATCTGCTTTCTGGCAGACTTCTCAGCAGGTTCATGAATAGCCCATCTGCTTTTTGGCAGACTTATGTGCAGTTCATGAACCACACAGACCTTCTTAAAGGCAAAGAGTTTCATACATCTACAATTTTCTGCAGTTCTTGTTAATTCAATTTGTGGCAGGGAGTTCTCTATAGTTAATGAAACAAAGACCTACCTTTTGGCAAGGATTTTTCATCAGGTTCTTAAGTATAACTTGCTTTATGGCAAGGGCAATTTTCTGCAATTGATGAACACCTATTTTCTGACAGGGAATTTTCAACAGGTTCACAATCACTATGCAGACTTTTTGGAATGGTGTTTCCAGGAGTTTCATAGAATATGTGCCTTCAGATATGGAAAGTTTTCTGCACTTCAGAATACACCTACTTTTTGGCAAGGAGTTTTCTGCACTTTAGCTCTTCACTTCTAACCACAGATATATTCATAATGCAGGGACCATGGGAAAAGACAGGGAAACCAGAACACATGTCAGGAAATGCTTTTGATATGATTTTTTTCCCCTAGAACTGAAATACATATTTAACAAACCCAAATCAAAACTAACACCACCAATACACATCATACACACATACAACATTTCAAACTGATGAAAGATTTCCAACTTTACAATTAAGTTAGGGAGGTCAAGGGTTAACCAACATCACACCTATCGTTTTGGCTGTCAGTTTTCTGCACTTCATGGACAGTGCACTTACTTTTTGGCAGGGACAGTCTTTTGCAAGTTCCAGAGCTTAAGTGTGTGGTCTTCAGAGGCAGTCAGAAGGACAGGTTCTACAGGGTGGAACGCCAGCGCCCTCACCCCATCGAAGTGGCTGAAACAAAATCGAGTATTTAGTGAGTCATCTTTCCTGATGTAAATGAACATAACATGTTGTGTTCAAAATGCAGGCCACAACATTAACAAATCAAGGCTTAAAAACATTTACAGATCCAATTAATGAGTGAACATGTAAGCAATTCAAATTCTTTTAAAAATTTGTTCTAAACCAAGCATTTCAAACCTTTATACCTAAACCAGACACCTCCACTTCCTTGTAGATTTACTACCTTAATTAAGATAAGATCAGAAGTGAAATATCTCTACGAGTGCCATCCTACAAAGAGTAACACTCCTTTCTATTTTTTTGTAATGCATGAAAACAGTTTTTGACATATTTCAGTCTCAGATAAGACCCAGAACACGGCCAGTCTGCCATTGTACTGAAGGACTTCGAGAATGCTTTAGACTATCTGTGGAAGTCCTTGGACTACTCACGTTCCATGTCTCTACCACTGACACAGCACAGATTTCCTGAATACAGTGCACAAAGTTACCTGTTGTCAGATAGGGTGCAAACCACTTCAACACTTCCTTTAGATCCCATGTTAATGGGTACGACAACACTTTGACCACAGATTCATCCTCACCTTCGAAGAGTGTATTTTGCATTCCATGTTTTTCTAAAAACTTCCTTTGGTGCCGAAATCTGCAATATAAAAACAAAATCAGGAATAAGCAGGCATCAGTGCTCAAAAAGCAACATCAAGTATATGCAATTCAAACTTTGAAGACACATGTCAAAAGATTTTTAATTTTAATTTCAAGAGCATTTCCTTTCAGTGCTGTTTAGAACTTTAATCTGCATAGAACACAAAAACACACCTGCTTTTGCTTCTTGTTTTTCCTCTCATTCACTCACTCTCTCTCCTCACTCTGTGAGACAAAATTAAACCAGACTGATGTCGGATAAGGGAGAGAGGGGGACTGCAGCACTCACATCATAGTTACTTGGATCTGCCTCGTTGGTGACGGTGAGGCCTGCCAGCTCCCCCAGCCCCAGAGCACTGTTGAACTCATCTTCATCAGAGCCACCCAGCATTGGTTTCCGCGAGGTTGGGGAAAAGCCCAGTCCTCCTCCACTCTGCAGGCCTGTGTCATCCACAAAACACAGCACAATACGTGTCAATAACAGGCAGTTCACACTGACACATTCTCTCAATACAGCTCATGGCCAAGCAACAACTCAAAGAGGAAAACAAGGACTGGTAACAACCAGATTGAATGAAAGTCTCTGGACACAACAAGGAGGGACCGAACACAAAATATTGGGGTTGGGAAACACAACAGCTCTTTTCCCGTAAAGCGGTGAAAAACTGCAATTCAAACAAAATAAGGTCAGTTTTTCACATGTAGACAAACATAAAAATGCAATTCAAATACCATCACCTATAAATCTACCCTCGACTAATGGAACATTTTCTGCTTACAGTATTTTCATATGTCAGGATGTATTAACATGTTTTCATGCCCTAAAACAGTACCATGTTCATTCAGCCACACTGAATTTGGTTATGAAACTACACAACATCACCGGTATATTTGTCTTCAACAGATAACAAGAAGTTAAATTTTGTCATGTAGGCTGCTCTCACTCCAGAATCAAAATAGCTCATTCTGCCAATGGTTAGGAAACTGAAGAACGTCAATGTTTTTAAAATTAATGGGTTCACTGCTTCATAAGTAAATGTGCGGATTAGGATCTCTTTTATTATACTCTACAGATGTAGTCTGTGTAATGTTTCACTTCAATTGACTTGCTGTCAACATGGTTCACAGATAGCACTGACCAAATGGAATCCACAAAAAGATTTCAAACTTTTCTAAACAAGTATTACTATGAATCGTTGGATTCTTACAGCAGAACAATTTTCAGAACCCTTCCTAAAACTGTCCCAGCTGTCTGCACTGTTCCTTCCCTTTAGCTGAGCGGCCTATACACTGCCATATGTACACATGGCAAATAACAAAATGAAAGTACTCAGATGGTTGAAAAAAAACAAGAGTAATCTTTTCAAGAACCACTACGGCCTAAGCTCTGAACTATCAAGGCCAACAGTCAGTACGCAGGTAAGTGCATTTGCAAAACTGTGTCATCATGCAATCAATCAGTTCAGCATGTCGTGTCAGGGTGTATGACATCTCAGATTGTCCAATTAAATTGACTGTCATGACTGCCTTAATGGGTCAATGGACATCACATGGCAATACTTGTAAGGGGTCACATAACATTGTCTATACAAACTTCCCTGACTTTATCCTTGAAAACAAATGCAACAAAAAGCTGGAAAAGACATTTCTGCAAATGCATCTCCCTAATCATTGTGCTCCCAAAGTAATGGATACTATCCTTCACAATGCAGTCAAAACACAAGAGTTGCTTACACTTGTTTCTATCAGGCTCTGTGCACAGATTACGTTTGTTCTGGCAAAATGACAGTTTTTCCAGTCAAAATCATGATTCATGATCTGTGAGTTTAGTTGTGAGTACTCCCCCCCAGTCCAGCATATAAGCCAATACCCTAACCCCCCACCCCACTCCTCACTACTAGCTTTCTTGCCCCGACATTCCACATGCAAGAGCAAACTCCTATGTTTCAATGATCCAGACCAGTCAGGATCCTCGGTATTGACCCTCACACATTTTTATACCAGGCACAAATTTACATCTCCCCTGTCAGTTGGAGACATTTTCTTAAAAACACTGCACACTATGGCATCTTGAGGGAAACGAGGATGGCACAGATGCCCATTCCCTTCATCATTTCAGGCAAAAATCTGGGAAATCCATGCACAGAAATACCGGTCTGTTGGTACAGATCTGTATTGTCAAACACTTGAAGCAATCTAAAATGTAGTCAAAATAACCTACACATGTATACTAAAGGACAGAAAGTATAGTCATCGTCAACTATGATGTAACAAAGTGGTTAAATTTACAAACAACAGATTTCTTGGTGGCAGATTTGTTCCTCGACAGCTGTTCATGCAGGTAAATCAAGAAGCATGGCAACACACATCATCACATTCACCACAAGATGTTTTGAAATTCAGCTCACAGACAGTGCATAAAGTTTAAATTATGTATTTCTCAGTGTTGTTATTCTTTTTTTTTAGATTGTTTTCTGTACTTCATTATTTCTTTGCTTTACTTTGCTTCTTCTTTTTTTTTTTTTTCAAATTCATTTCAAATCAAACAGTTTAAATTAAGCTCATACAATAATTTTCTTTTTAACCATCATCTTGGGTCCACTTTGCCAATAGAGAGCACTGTGATCCTTTATGGCAGTGTAATGTAATGCAATGTAAAAGGGTATTTATAAAACGACTTTACCGGGCGCGCGCGTGTGCACACACGCACGCACACACACACACACACGCACACACACACACACACACATACACACACACACACAATCATGTACATGATGCCTTTGAACACTTAGGACAAAACTGCAATAATTCACCGTTTTTGGCAGATCTCATTGCTGCAGTTCCACCTTCTATTTGTTTTTTCTCATTCTAATTGAAAGGTTGAATTTTATATATCCACATGATTACTTTTCCCCCTTCTAAATTGGCCCAGCAGAAATCGCCAGCAACTCAATTGTTGCACTGCACATGGTCCAGATATAAGATCAAAAGGTGATAAACTACTTACTTTCAGTGTTTTTCAACTGTCATTCATTTTTTGTACTTTCAATTTTTTTTTTTTTTTTTTCTTTTTTAGTTTCTAACGATCTTATGAAAGTACCCAATCTGACATTTTCATGTGTCCTTTTTCTCTAACAACTCCATTCCTGTAAAGTTTAAATGCAACTTAACTTATAACTCCAGTAACACTGCCTGTTTATTCTTTTTCTCGTCTTTCATGGGACACCATATTCAGAGATCTTTGTTACAGAAAAGTCATATGAACAAACGATGGGAAAAGCCTCTTCAAAAATGGTAGTCATATTCACATATAGTTTGCCACATCAAAAAAGAAAAAGAAGTGGACTGCGGGATAAAATCTTCCTTCTCTGTTAAGGGAAAGAATACCTAACAGACTGTCAACTCAGGCAGACGACAATTGAACTTGACAGTCAATATCTTATGTTTTCCCCATGCTATGCATCTCTCATAACACAAAGTGTCTGTGTTTTTATCTTCAGGTAAGCGATCACCCTTTTCTTTCACCTATCCATATAAAATCTATCCATACCATTCTTCCACATGTGGTTGGTTAAAATGAGTTCTGACTTGACATTACAAGTGTTGTCAAGACTGACCATTACACCCGCCACTTCGATTCTTAATTTTTCATGTCAACTAAGTCTATTTTGCCAGAGATTTTCATTCTTTCTAAGAATAAATCTTATTAACCCACATCCACGCATGCATGCAAGCATGCTTGCTGTGCTACAACAAATATGCCCACTCCAAGTTTTTTAACTTTACAGGTGCTCGATGATGTCGTACTGAAGAGTTCAGAGCGGTTTTGTGTTATCCATTCTAAAACCAAACTTTTTTTTAATCAAAGCAAAATCACAGAGAATAGCTGTCTATGATATATATAACTCATGAAAGCGTTCTAGCATTTATGCCCAGGTAAAAAGAAAAAAAACGCACAAGTGAGAAAAAGATATAAGATGGTAAAGAAGAGAAAGTGGGTAAGCGAGAAGAAGAAAAAAATAAGAGAAAGTGAATAAGTCAAATTGCATATTAACTACTGAGCAGCCTTCCAAACAAACTTTGAAACTGGAAGATTTCTGACCTCATAGTACAACCACCACCAACCAAAAAAAAAAAAATCCTCCGTTCATTTTGACAAACCAAGGAGTCAGCAATGTGCACTTCCTATTTAACTGAAAAAACAAAAACTTAAGCCACTGATTCCCACACCTGCATACTCCCTATAATGTGAATGGGATGGGTTATTTTTCTCTGGGATTTGACAGTACCAATTTGACCACAGCTGGTAAATACATACTGCCATGCAAACAATACACTATGCATCATTTTCCTCCCTTGCTGAAAAAAAGAGTAACAAAACAGTCTTCTCTGAAACTTGTGCTTCAATTATTCTTCTCTAGGACAGATATTAGAAACTTTTCAATGGCTGTGCAAATGAATTCATGTGGCTGTGCAAATGCATGAGTTTCCAATCATGCAAGTTAACAGAATTCATGTCATAGGAGATGACCATTTCGTTTAGTTATTTCATTTGTTATTAAGCATATTCACAAGTAAAAGCGCAGACAAAATAAGGAGAGAAGAAAAAAATATCCTATAATGCAAAGCAAATAATAAATTATCAGATGAGAGGAAAATGAGGAATCAACACAATCATCCAGACATGCAACACACACAAAATTAAAGAAAAAAAAAAGAAGTAAAATTCTGAAAGAGAGCAAGAACAGACCTCTCCCAAAATGTAGTAATACAGTTTTCATTAAAACTTAATCAGAATGTAACAAATATCTATAAAGTCCATTTTTCATCAACTGATTTCATAACATCCATTTTTCATAAACTGATTGCCTGATCCAGCCGCAGGCAAAGCACATGGTATGATTTCCTGGTTCTGCACACTTGCACATGCGCTCAGTCTGTGCTAATGTGCCTTTTTTGCCACTGTCATAACTTCTTTTTCATGGTAACTAGGCAATATCTAGCAGTGTTGATTTGGTATCATAGGAAAGAACAGCCACTCAACTAACAGCATAAGGTATGTCTGAATAATTAACTTTCAATGTGTGGATACAACTGTCTATAAAACAAAAAAAAAAAAAAAAGTCAATCATAAACAAAATCTTTGTTTACATTTCACTGTGTTCTTTTAAAACACCTGTACTGGAGATAACCAGATAAAAACACTCCCCTTGTACCTTGCAAATTATCCTGATCCACTCAGTAATAAAATTTCATGTACTTCATTGAGAGAGACTATTGTAGCACCTGTTTCCCTGACAGGCAGGCCTCACAACGGTCATGACAACCGTGTGGTCATCACAGCCATGTTTAGTGGGAAAACCCTGTACAGGCTTCTTTGATTCAAAGCTGTCAAGGTCAGCCAAGGTCAATCTAGTGCATCAAATAGGGGTACAACTTGCTAGGACACCCCAAAAGCTAAACAGAGGTTATTTCCCCTAGAATATGTATAAAAATATTACAAATTAAATATCTGTAATTGCAAAAAAAAACTATTAATTTCTTTTGTCTCCTTCTGTCAGTGTGTAAAGATATTGAATGGACAGGTACACCAACGTTCCAGGATTAGTTCCTTCAAAAAACTGATAAAACCAAAAAAAATGCATTTTGTCTATTATTATTTGTGGAGAGCAGCAGCAGTCAACATAAATTTTCACTGAAAACCCAAACAGTGTGGTTCATAACAACAGATAGATGATAAAGATACATAATTGACAACATTTTTCACAGCTGTAAAACAAAAACATGCATCTACATGAAAAGCAAGCTTAAGCAGAGACTTCAACAACCAAACCCTATTCAATACTGCTCATACTGACCTTGGACTACACGTATTTTTCCTGAAATATTACATACCAGCACCTAGTTTGCAGAATAATTAACACTACACATACGTATTTAAAACTAGAATCAAGTGCATTCTGTCATTTATGAGCAAAAAATTTTTTTAAAGTTTAGTTTCACAACACAAAGTCTTTATGATTGTGTCCTTGTCCGACTTCCCAATCAACCAACTACTCTCCTAAATATATGTTGGCTCTAAACGTGTTCCATGTTATTCACAAAAAAGTGCCTGACGACTGACTACTGATATACTGTAAACTGTACATACAGAACATGAGGCTGGAGTGCATGGATAAATACATCGTTATAAGGCTATTTGCGTATGAATACACAGGTTTAGGCTTTTGTGATCCGATACATGGGGATTAACAGACTGCTGTGAATGGGTGCAAGGGATTATAAGGGGGAAACAGAGAGCATACCAGCATCCACTTCATCCGCTTCACGAGAACTGGCCGAGCCAGATGATTCGGAAGGGAAGCTTGGCAGTTCATCATCAGAGCCCAGATTTGCTAACATGGCTTGTAAGGCAGACCGTGTGGGTCCTGAGAGAATAACAGGCAAGTAACTCAATGCCCGCTAACACACACACTAGCAAACTCTTTTACTGTCAGGGTAAGGGGGGGGGGGGGGGGGGGGGACAGGATTACAAACAAAACGGAAACTGGAAATGTGAGGTGTAGATATGTTAAAAACAACAAAACAAAAAAAAAAAAAAAAGGAGCAGGGACAGGTGGGAGGGAGGAGAGAAAGGGGAAAGAATTTTTCTCTTCCAAGAACAAGCATTACATAGAATTCTCCCTTCCCCATTCCCGATTTTCTTTTCTTTTTTTTTTCCAAACATAAAATGATCCACAAAATCTATTAAAAAAAAAAAAAAAATCCTATTTCACACTTGTTCACTATATACTCAACATGCAGGGAGAGAAATGACAGGAAAGCATCAAAGTGGTCGGGGCTGGCATCCTTATATCTACACCATATGAAAACAAGTATAACACAGAACTACGAATCATGCATCCAAGATATTTCTTAAACAGTGCTCACGTGCCTGAAAGAGAGTATCTTCAAAGAAAAATAATTTCAACATAAACTGTAATGGTTTTCAATTATATATTCTGTGGCTGCAAATATTACGCAATAGCTTTGTGCTAAATTCACTTTTCTCTTGGCAAAATACAAAATTATACTTTCAACACAATTCCTTTTGATGGCTATGGTTTTCCATCAATTTGAGCACCACAAAATCTGATAACAATTCTTTCCTGAATGTGTTTCATTTACACATCACACTGTTTCCAAAGGAGAGCAAGATGATCACATGCATCTTCCAACATGCTAACAAACTGAATAGCATCTGTATGAGCAACCAATCCTATGCAGAACAACTATTCTATAAAATGTCAGATACCAATGTGCAGGAAATGTATGAAGTTAATCCTCAATCCAAAGCTCTTTTGTGTGTGTGTGTGTGTGTGTGTGTGTGTGTGTGTGTGTGTGTGTGTGTGTGTGTGTGTGCGTGCGTGCGCCCGCACTTGCATGCGCATGTGCACACGCAAGCATGCGTGCGTGTGTGTGTGCTTTGTGAACTGCAAAGTATAAATCATCCTTTGGCTACAAGGTTTCATTTCAGTTACAAGCTTTTTTTTGCAAACTAAACGGACTGGCTACTTACAAAAAAGTATCCTTCATAATCCTTGTATACTCCCTTTCACACTCATCTTGATCATGGCTTCCAGTTTTGGTTTCAATATCCGATATACAGCAAACAGAGAGTCCACACTGAAAGAAGCTATTAATGTCAGTCAGTCACCTGTTGGGTTTTGACCTATCTGTTTGGCACAGGACCAATTCCCCCACCTCCCCCCTTCTACACCTACCTACATGTGATGTTTTTACAACAAGACACCTACCACTAACACTTCTGCCAAATCTTTCTATGTTCATTCTCTTCTTCTTCCATGTATAAGGTAATGTCATGCAAGTTCTGAACACCTTGGCGTTCTCATACGATGACAAATCTTAAGTTTTCTCTTCACGACTGCAATGTGCCAAAAATTATTTCGCTCTTACCTGTTGCCATTTCATCACTTGGCTTACATTTGGGGGCATAATGAACTAACAAAGTCTGCTGCAAGATTACTAAAAATCACCTTCTGTATACAATAGGCAATTCTGCCCAAAAATATATGTCTGCATTTTCTCCTCAATTTCCTCCATCCCATGGTCTGTTTCATTTGCTCCTGTTCCCCAAGTTACCTGACCTTTCTGCTAAGATGGTTGCTCAAAACAGAATCTAATTCAAATCTGCTTTTGTACTTTAAACCAGCACATGGCAGGACTAAAGGCACACATTACACAAACAGGAGGCAAGACGAAAAACAACAACAAAAATCACCAAAGACAACACCCACATTCTCTACACACCCAAGGGTAAGCAGTGCATACAACTTACTGTTCTTCTTTCCTTTCCTCTCCTTTTTATACTGCTCTTTAAGCTCTGATATATGTCGCTGGTCAACGCTCCACTCCGCATTAGAGGTCACATCTTTCTTTTCTGTGTGTCAAGAAAATAGATGCACATACATGGACCACGTTCCAGCACTACCCCTGTCTTCTCTTCCCCCAGGTTAAAAACCAGAAACAAAGCACCTGTTAACCAAGGACTGCAATGGAAGCAAACACAAATCAGCCTCTTCCTGGGTTATACACCATTTCTTGGAGGTGGTGTGGTAGTAATGTATTTCTTGTTAGAATTCCATTCTCTTAAAAAAAAAAAAAAAAAAAAATTCATAATCTCTCAACTCCTTATTTATCATCCACACAACTGAAACCAAGGATCAAATGTGATTCATAATCTTCTGGCACAGTGTGCATCAAGTATATTACTCATACTCAAGTGCAAAAAATAGAAATGGCTGCAGCACCACATTCACCGACAGATTGACATAATGAAGCCACATGTTTGAACAAAAACAACAAAGATCAGTTGACTGGGCAAGGCTGGAGAGCAAGGTGAAGTTGGGTTGGGGAGGGGATGTTTTTGCTGCTGGTGGTTTGTTTTTCATAAGCTCCCTACATCATCCTGTACATCATTACCTATTACATTTGGTCACTACATTTCCTGTGATTAAAAAACAAAATAACAAATACCTGAGGTTATGCATTTACGAACTACATTAACCTAGTCAGTGGCTAGGCAACTGTGAGCATATCTGAGCAAGTGTTAGTGAAAGTGTTGGTATTCCTGGTTTTTCCTGTAGCAAATGTCAACATGTGTACGGTCTTTTCTCCTTGTTTTTATCCTAATTACTCCTTTCTTTCATTTTCATTGTAACTGTTTCCTTCTTTTACCCTGATAGTAACTTTTATTTATCTTGTTAGGATAAACTCCCTGACTTGTTCCATACATTCACATGTACAGACAACCCACAATAGAAAGTCTAAACTACACGGCCTTTTTCATGTTCTGTGTTTTATAAAAATACATAGCACTGACAGAAAATCACCAAACACATGACTTGGGGGTGGGAGGTTGGGAAATAACACTTTTGGCATATGAGCTCAAAAAGCCGACGATATATTATTTACACTGCTGCATTCTGACTTCTTTCTTCCAATCTTAGTGTAAATCTGCGCACCAGCCACACAGCCCCACACTTTGTGAGAACACATACTTCAGCCTTCTCCTGGTCCGAATTCAAACAATTGTGTCATATACTGGCATAACACTGAACAGTACTGCACCAGATCTTTATCCTTCACTATATAACCTTACCAGAGGAAATTTAATTTCAGAAAAACTTATACTATAACAGTATACACTAAAAGTGAAATTCTACTTGTTTCTAGATAACCACTGCTTAAATGTAAACCAAACTATCACTTTACCAACAAAGCCTGCCTGATGCAATCATGGGATTTTTTGTGTTTCTTTAAACCATCTTAACAGTTAACATGCTAACACACTCTGTTAACATGTCATGTGCCATCAAAGCAAAAATTCCACAGGCAACAAACAAGAAGAAGATGATTTAATTCCACATGACAGGCACACACACTGATTCAGAAAATTTTCTCTTTCCTCTGTACAGGTATCCATCCAGACAAAATCAGTTCACACACACCCACACCCACGCGTGCACACATACAAGAGAAAGGCACATCACAAGGTCGCAGGTAATGAGAATACAGCCACTGAAGGTGAAGTAACAACACATGAACTATTCCTTCACAATGGATGAAACTCAAAAAGTTGTCCAGAGGTAAAAATATGTGATGGCATAACTGAGACAAAAGAAAGTCCCACCTTTCATATTACTTTATTCTTTCCATATCCTGCACAAATGTTTTCATGTTCTGGGCCTTTTTTCACATTTAAAGCAAGTTCCAATAGAAAGAGACAGAAGCAAAGGCCGTAGAAAAGGGGACAGGAGGGGAACACATTAAAAAATTAGACTATGGGAGAGACACAAATACAGCCAGACTGAGAAAAACTGCTAAAAGCTATGTTCATAAAAATCTGGCTTGCCTCCGATATGATTCTTAAAATACTCTCTCCTTTTTTTTTTTTTCCCAAACAGTTTTACAGTGGTTTAGTTTTCATCACAATGATGCCATCAGCTACTTCCAAATATCAATATCACAATAAACAAGACACGAAGTTCAAAGCCATCAACAAAAAACAAGTACAGAATTTATTTTTAAAAACATAATAATAAACAAAAAAAATTAAACCAATGACTGGAACGGCTAGGATGTTCAATCCAGGAAAAAGTAAAAGCGATACCACTAAACAGGGAAACTACGGAGAACAATGGCGCCGGTACTAGGCTGGAGCAAACAGCCCAAGCCCAGACAGGCGGTCCTGTTAGAGCAGAGAGAACAGGGCTACGCCGCAGCAGCAACAGAGAAACTAGGCATTAACGCGGCGCATCATCAAGTTTACCCCAACTGCTACTGTCGTGACTACGGGCTCCCCCGCACCCTCACCGCTCTCTGTGACGAGGAAGTCAAACTCAGCCAGGGCCTCTTCTGTTTCTGGGTCATCCATGAGATCTTCCCCTGCCATACTCTCATTCCCCACAACCTGAAAATGAGTCGGTCGCTTACTAATAAAGTATGATCACATTTCACCGATTATTTCACTTTAGATCTAAACACGAGACATAACACAAAATCTTTCTAAAGCATTCTTTTATGTCCATCAACATCACTGTGCGTGCGTGCGTGTGCGTGTGCGTGCATGTACACGTGCGTGTATGCATACTTTTCTCTCTCTCTCTCTACACATGTATACAAGTGTGTGTGTGTGTGTGTGCGTGTGTGCGTGCGCGCGCGCATGTGCGTGCGTTTCTTCTTCTGTATAAGGAGCGGTATACTAAAATAAATCAAAGCAGCTGTCACAGACATATAAGAAAAAGGATAACCAGAATCATGGTTTACAATCACACACACACACACACACACACACACACACAGAGAAAAATTGAAGACAAATAAACAGACAATACAAAGACGAACAGAAAGTGTAAACAGAAGAGACGGTCTCAAAATCAAGTCTGTAAAGAAACAGAAAAAGAAAACTGGCAAACATAAAATCAAAGACAGGGAAAGCAATATAGTCAGCAAGTAATATAGTCACTAAAGTAGCGAACCTTGCACACAAACAAACCTGAACATGTTACATACCTTAAGTTTAACACCTTTTCTTTCCAACCTTTCGTCTGATTCATCATCTGCAGCCATGCCATCTTCATTTTCATCACTGAAAATAAATATACAACAAAAAAAAGAATAATCTCACCATGCCAACAGCCTTCTGCCATGTGGAGATTCAGAAACTGGTTGTGCTTTATGAAGTCCTATAAATTTTAATACCACACACACACACACACACACACAGAGACTTGCATCTTTTTCTATTTTGCCTTATTTTTCTTTTATCAGTCAAATTTTCTGGTCACTTTAGATCCATAGTGAAAAATCTTTATAAAAAAAATTCTGATTTAATGACAAATTAGGTTGAGGGGCATAGCAGAGGAGGAGGGGGGAGGAGGAGGAGGAGGATACAATCACTCACAAAATACAAACAAAAAGGTATTAATTGCTTTCCTACCTGAGATTTTCTTTCATCATCATCCACAGCATTTTCTCCAGCCAAGAAGTCAAAGGTGCTCATGACAGCTCTCTCTGTGTCAATTAGTGCACCATCCACAGGCTCCGAACCTGGGAGCTTTTTCAAACCAACCCTGTCATACAACAAGCAGTCATAAATTATCAATCAAGAGTCATCTCCCTCTAAACATTCATTTTGTGGTTTATTCCACTTAACAGTAGCCAATGCCTGGATTTGTTTCCTTTTCAAGATTAAATGGCCACAATGCAATTTTTCTTTCTTTCTACATGCTATCATCTGTAGTGTGTTCACTTAATAATTGCCTCAAAACTTTACGCATGAATAAATCAAATATTATCCCATTTGACACACAGAGAAAGAATTCAACTGTACTATTCCTAAGAATGCACAATTTTGTCACTTTCCAAATTCATTTAGGACCTTCGTATCCATTCAAATTTCAATGAAAACCAACATATCACTTACAATGGTACAAAGAATGATTGCATACAGATACAAATCTAAGTCTTTTTTAAAACAAACGTAAGTCCAATCCTTTAGGATCCTTCAATGTGAAATTGTGCAGCACTAGATGATTAAATTCTTTTGATTAATTATCAATCTGTCATATCAGAATTAGTTCAACATGGGGAAAAAAAAAAATGACGCACACACGCACAGACACACAAGCCAAAGGATTCTGCAAAAAGCAGAATTAAAATGAATCAAGAAAGGAAACATATGTAACTTAGCTGAAGGCAAAAAACATGGTGTCCACCACGAGACTGCACATCAGAAACAATCTGATAACAGAACACCTATGACTGCTTTTGTTGCTTATCTTCCCCTCCCCACACTTCCGTTCCTATAACTCTGTCCTTCAGAGCAATTCTTGGCTAAAATGCACCCTGCCTGATAGCTAAGAGTTGATAAAACTCACCATCAGCAAGATCCTTTATTCCAATGCCTTCGTTTCATATTTCACAAACATTTCCATTCTCTGAATTTTTCTTTTTAGCTTTGTTTGTTGCCGTACACAATTAATGTTCAATAACGATGATCAATGGCCAAACAGTAGAAGTTGATAAAAGTCTTCACTACTAATTTAAATATCCCTGGCCAATAAAAAGTTCACTGAAAGCAATATGTGAACACAAGTATGCCTCGCTAGCATCAAAAGCAGAACGCAACAACAGTGTATCAGTTCATGCACTAATATTCAGGTCACCTTAGCTATGCCACTGCAGCAGCAGTGAATGGAACTGGTTAACAGTGGGTATAAATGCTCCCAACTAACAGAAAGCAGCTACACCACTGCAACAACAGTGAATGGAACTGGTTAACAGTGGGAGTAAAAGCTCCCAACTGATAAAAGTCACCTCATATAAAGATAACGAGTAATTTGCCTTTTTTTTTTTTTTTTCCAAAACTAAATCTGTTAAAGCAACAGTATTCTGTACACTTTACTCAATAACAGAAACAATAAACCTGTAAAACTAACAGTAATGTGTACACTTTACTCAACAACAGAAACAAAGTAAACCCAAAGGCACAGCCACAAAAATGCCTGAAACCTAACTAAAGTACCACCATATTTGCCCAACATAAAAGACCTATGAAACATGACCTCATACAAAAGGTTCATCAAAAAAAAAGACCTCACACTATCTCGCTTAATCATAAAATCCAGCTGTCACCACTGGAAACAAGGTCAAACCTTCCCTAAAATTCCAGATAGCAAAATGAACAGCAGACCCCCTAATCTTCTCAATCCAAAGTGATTTTTCCCACATACCTTTTACCCTGACTGTCCCTCTTCCCTGGTTGCTGCTCACCGTTGACCAGTGCAGTGGACCATCATTTTCATTGTCACCTGACACAGGCTGCAGCCCCAAAAGGGACCGCACGCGTGCTGATCGCACGTCAATGATTGTGTCAGTATATCCGATTTCTTGAAGGTACCTGGGAACATACAGACGTTTTCAGAGTTCTCTATATATTTCAAAATCTGTAAGGACAAAAGTATGCTGAAAACTTGTGATCAGCCGTATCACATTTATCAAATGTAATATCAACAAGAAAGTCTTCAACATCCCGTGTCATTTAAGCAGCAACCAGCCTCTACATATTCAAACCAGCCCACACCACGCTGCACTCTCTAACGCATGCAATGGTGTTTTACAAAACAGTCATGTTTGCATAAACACTGCTAATAAAACTTTTTCGCAGAAGTCTGAAAAACCGCATAAACATCTGGTGCCAACTTAGATGCTATAGGAAATCAAGAAAAACCAGGCACAGACAAAGTTATCATTCTGGCAAATATTTAACTCAGAAAACTAGTAGCTAAGATGTTGAAATGGGCGTTGGTGAAGATTATAAAAAGGATAATGAAGCAAGGAGTGACCAACAATATATTGCGTCACATCTGTTGCAACAGATGTGGCAGCATGCAGCAATACTGGTTAAGTAAATAATCTAAAGCATCAAAGGGTCCCTCCTCAGACGCTTCCAGTAATCACTCTTTCTTACTTGTTCCTACTCACTTTTGTGCACACTGGACTAAAACAACAGTTGATGGTGGTGGTTACATTTATCAGTTGTTTGTAGTTTGTCTGAACACCAGTTCAGTTGGTGACATTTGGCAGACATGTCTCTACTCCAAAAATCTGTCCATCAGAAACAGATGACAAAAAAATCAGAAACAAACTAAAAAATTTTCTATATTTTCCCTGAACCCACTACATTCTTTGCATATCTGATGCTGTGTGCAGATGTAAATATGTATCATATGCATGTTTGCACTAACGCATTGTCATGGCCACCATGACCGACAGAGACTTGCAGATGTGCACTTGCCAACAGTGCACAGACGAACATTTTTATCTTTCTCTCTATCCTTCACTCTCTGTTCAATTGTTTGCATTGTCAAGGCCACCATGACCGACAGAGATTCACAGAATGTGCACTTGCCGACAGTGCACAAACGAACAATTTTCATCTGTCTTTCTATCCTTCACTATGTTCAATTGTTAACATGGATACAATTCATTGTATTCCCTTCTGAAGGTAAGGTGGCAATGATTTTTTTTTCTTTTTTCAGATCTGCTATCCAACTCCTTTGTCATTCCAACACATTCTGATTTTTCTTTCTTAACTTCAGCTCAGTTAAGTCCCCTCCACAGCAAGTTTTGGACTTTGATTTTTCTTTCTTAACTTCAGCTCAGTTAAGTCCCCTCCACAGCAAGTTTTGGACTTATGTGCATATGCACAATGTTCAAATTACAACTTCCTATCTGCTTTAAGGTTTGTCTATCTGAAAATAGGTGCTCCCATTTTTTTCCAGGTAAGCTCCCCCCTATCCCCACCCCCCTCCATTACATGCGATCCGCAATGGTAAGCCCAAAACAACTATTTCTTTCTTTTTTTTTTTTTTTTTATACAACTACAGTGATTCCAGGATAGTAGATATCAGTCCACTGTTACCAAGTTATTCCTATTTCCTGCTCTTTTGCAGATCTGGTTTCCAACACTCAATCTGAGGATATCGATATCACATTTTCTTGGTCCTGTACTCTCTCTGTGTCTCTCTCTCCCCTTCCTACACATTACTGTTAGTATATCCATGGCTTGATTGGAAGTCCCTTTTGAAACTTTTTGTAATGTTCTCACTGAAGAATTTCAATTATCACAACTGAAATTGAACCACAAATCATATCATGGAGAAAGTTGCAAACTAGAAATAGAAACATTCCTGCCAACCAAGCCAGCGGAGAAAGCTGCAAACTAGAAATAGAAACATTCCTGCCAACCAAGCCATGCTGTCTCAACATCTTCCCATCCCCTCCCACCATAACCCCCCACCCTACCCCAAACATGCCGTGGGATGTGCCTTCTGCACAGACATTTTCAGAAAGGAATCATCCATTCGGGAGAGAAGGTATGCCCTTATTGTTTTTTAACACATCTTTTAAATAACACATCTTTTTAAATAAAACATATGCCCACAACAATGAACAAGTGCTTGGAAGAAACTGTATAAAATGAAAAACTTCATAATGAAGTATTCAGAACATTCCACAGGAAGTCTGTAAGTTGAATTACTGTCCCGTACTGTCAAAAGTGGAGTCAACAGAAGGGATTGTCAACCACGGATAGATGATGATGTTGGTTATTCCTACTTCCACGACAGGGCAAACAAACAGCATTACGCGCTACAACCATGTCTTTTCATACAATCAGCCGAGAGAAAACAGCAATTTAATTAACCTTTGTATCCCCTTTCCGCCCTATCCTGCCCGACCCGTCAGGCTCCTCATCCACCCGGTGCCGCCCGTTCCTCAGTTGGCTGATTGTCTTGATGTGCCTCCCTTATTTGGGTTGACCACAGTAATAAGACAAACACGGTCATTATCTGGGTCTTTCCTACTTTTACCAGCACCATTTGTGAACAGAAATTTGTGGGGTTTTTGTTTTTTTTTTTTTTTTTTTTTTTTTGTCATCCCATCGACTTCCGACTATGATCGAAATGTCGGACTCTGACAGTGACAGTGACAGTGACATGAGCTTGATTGTGGACCAAATGCTCAGTATGAATGTGTTTCCCACCAAAATGACGTGGAATGAATCGGACACTGATCTAGACTCTGCAGACAGCAACACTATGAAGCTGGAGGAGTGTATGCGAGTAGTGACCGTGACTTGGAGGTAGGCGATGCAGGTGATGCAGTGCACAACGGAAAGAAAATTTCATGTCAGTGATCTGTGTGTGACAAAAGTACTCAAAAGCAAGAACATTTCCAGTGACTGTGTTCTTAGTGCGTGACCATATTTGGATTATATTTCATTACTTCTGGAACCAGATGGCGAGTACAACAAAAATATTTGAGTGTTGTTTTGTGTTGTGATGCCTGCCTTTCTTCCTTCTTACTAACGCCTGCTCATAGTTAAAAATGTTATCAGTCTAAGGATTTTTTTTTTTCTCACAAACACAAACCAACTCATGCAGATCAAAAAGCATGCACTGCAACACATTTTCTGTGAATATGGTATGATTTTGACCTGTGTAATTTTTTTATATTTTTTTCCTGCTATGTAAATAAAATGCATCACAAAAATTTCACAAATATTCTTAGCTACCTGTATAACTACTAACACCTCACAACACCCATCAGTTCTTTTCAGATGGTGAACCTGACCACTTTGCCACCAAAAAGGTAGTTGCTATAAAGTTGGTGGGTGTTTTAGGGTGTTGTATTGCCTGTCTATCACCTATTTCACTGACATAGGTGTGTTTTTCCAGGTAAAATCAGGTGTGCGAGTGTTGAACCATGAAGGTATTTTCACATCCCCCTAAAATAAAAAGTGCAAACCAAAGTTCAGCTGTCCATAGATTTTCGCTTAAAATTTGAAGTCTTTCTATCCATTTGTTTATTTTTTTACAATTTTTCAAACTCAGTACCCCAATTCGGGCAGCAAATTCCAATATAAACTTAGTAGTTGAGGCAACTTCTGTCACACGAAATACAGGAAAAACAAGGTTTAACGTTCTTACACAGAAACGCAAGTAATGCACATCTTACTCTCTCTCCACTCATCACTATTACACATGCACCTGATAAACAATACTACATTTGCATAAGTTCTTTTCACAGCCATTCCCACAGACAGGTGAATAGAATTAAAAACAGGAAACAAAAAAGGGAAGATGAAAAACGCATAATACTGACTGTCGCAACAGCTGTCTGCCTTGTTTCCACTGTGTGTTGCTGTTGGCTGAAGTGGTCATGGCTGGCTCCCCATCAACTTGGTCCTCTGCATCAAGTTCAACGTTCACTCATTCATTTGTACACCATCTTCACAAACACTGTTTTACAGTTTTCACTCCCAATAACTATTCTTATGTTCCAAGTTCACTTCCAATGAAGTTTTTGTACAGTCTGTTCACTTTCACTGTAACAGGATACTTCCACTAAGCCAATCAACAGACAGCAACCATCATAATCTGAAACAACTGAAGGCGTGCAAACTCATGCAGGACACATAATTCATGCAGAGCTGAATATTTTTCCAGAAGACATGAATATAAAGTCCATGGACCTGTCACAAAATACTGATAACTCTACACCCATAATCAGCAGGATTTCTCCTTCATGCAAAAATTCTCCTGGCAGACTGCTAATCTGCATCCTCAAGAAACTACTACCTTAGTTCAGACCCAATCCATCCCAGGGAAACAGCTGCATCATTTCACAACAAAACAAACAAAACCTGTAATGAAACAAATTCAGTGAACCATTAAAAAACACACACACACACACACATTCTTACAAACAAGGAAGCAGGCTACCAAGGGAGTGGTATGGAGGTACAAAAACAGACATTGTACCTAAAAATTTTGCTTGCTGAAGCATTTTCCACGCATTAGGTTAATTTCCTTTCCAGAAAAAAAAAGTCACTTTGGAAACTCCTTTACATTTTTCTTTTTTTTTTAGGTCTCATCTTCTGTGCCTCCTCAGTGGTATTTCACCCATGCCATTTATTCCAACTTCTCATCCCCAGCCACAGCTCAACACAGCCCTGGCATCTGCAATCCACAGAAAGCAGTCAATGTCAAGTTGTCAAGAGGCCCCTCACAAGAGGAGACACTGCTCTGCTGTTGAGTCACTTCAGTGGCGTTCAGTAATGCCTGTTCTGATCCAACATAATCAGGACACCACCTACTAAGCCCCTTACTGACGACAACAATTACTTAGTTACGGAGCTGGCGCGAGTGAGCTCTCCCTCCAGAGGGCGCCACCATGTCCGTCTAATGAAACTACCCCATGAATCTGCCAATACCGGTGACCCTAACAGAATCAAACTATGGCCACAGACATGACAGAATTGAAACCAAGGTCACCTTGAGAGCAGGGCATGAACAGTCATAGAATTTCAGTCTTTGTTTTTTCAAAACTAATTTGAGGATGAGGATGATGAAGCTGACGCTACAGATTTCCATTTAGGTCTGAAAAAGACACATGCAGTGTTGGTCAGGAAATTCAAGCAACACTCTCAAAGACACATCCATTAAGAGGATGAAACTCGACTGTGTGGTCCCAGTCTTCCGAACTGAGCCTGTAGCAAACTCAACTCTGGGTAGGAGCCAGTAGGGGCACAAATATCCTGCAAATGGCTCTGATGGGAGTCAAACCCACAGCCTCCAGCCAGGAGTCCAAGATGTTAACTACTTTGCCACCACGGCTGGCAATGCCTCTATTCTTGACTGAAAAACCTGAAAACTCATCTACAAACGATCTGCATTTAAGTATTATTAGGATAACTCCAAGAATACGACAATTTGAAATGTCACCATCTGCTACTCTTCCAGAGGACATGTCATCAACATACTATATTTTTCAAAAACCTGAACGTAAGTATACTGCTGGTAATATGGTTTGAAGTATTCTGTTCTAAAAGGGTGTATAAAAATACACTTAACGCGTATGAGGTTTAAAGGCTGTCAGTCAACCCCTCACCCACCCAAAACAGAACATTTCTTACATACCAACAGGGGAAGAAAAACAAAAACAGAAAAAAAGGTTTCCACATGAGTCCCAACTGGAACATGCATTCTTCCTATCACAACACAACACATACAACAAGTCTGTCAACAAAGATACAATAAATTTTTTTTTTGACAAAGATAACAATCACTTTTTTTTTTCCTGAAGTTAAATTAACAACAGATCTATGTAGGTTTGAGACTGATGGTGTATAATACTCAAGTAATTTGCATACTGTCACGACACCACAACTGCTTCTGAAACAGACCAAACTGGCTTTTGACCTGTTAACAACTGATTCGTCCGTCTGACACCCCATCGCCAGCCATTTTTCAAAAAAAGCTCTTATTGTATACCACCATATGTGAAACGTGGATATCTCTGGAACTAAACAACCAATTCTCATGCTATTTTTTGTAAAATGGAGGAGATACACTGTACTTTTTATTATATCATAACATGTTAGTATGGTAAGTCAACAACAATTTCAATTTTTTTAGTGATTTCAAGTGCAAAAAAAAATGCAAAATAAAAAAAGAATGTTATGTTTCTTCTATGCGTAAAAAATAAAGAAAGAATGCCAACAAACTCTCAACAAGGGAGGAAAAATACTCCACTCACAACTGAAGACCAGAAAGTATGGTATTTCCAACAGAAAAGTGCATGAAACAGCCACAAATACAACTACTCCAATAGCAGGGACACACACACACACACACACACACACACACACACACATTCTTATGCCTAACTGGTACACATGTAAGAAAGAAAAGGGACACACACACACACACACACACACACACACACACACACACACACACACACACACACACACACGTCCCTTTCACTCTCAACAGTAATATATATACTTTTTTATGATGAACACAAAGTCATTCATGTGCCTGTTGGTCTCTCCATTCAGTTGATCTATATAATCAGCTGTACACCCACTCGAAACATGTCTGTGCTACTCGCCTCTCATGTGTCAGTTGGCCACGCCCCCTTCAACCTCGACCAGCAAGAGTCGGCCCACAGCGTGTGTGTGAAGTTCGTTGCCTAAAGTCTTAGTTCGCTCCCTCACATAGAGTTAGTGAACAGTCAGTCAGTGCTGGCTGGCTCAACGCAAAAACACTGTGGCACACGCGGTAGGGTAGTAAGTGGGCGTCTTATCAGCCTCTCATAACAATTTGGCCACGGTCCAACGCTTCACGTTGGAATAATTCGGTCAAGCCCTCACTATCGTTCTTTACTCGTGACTGTCTGGGTCTTCTTCATCTGTATTAGGAACAACCGACCGTCTATTCAATATTCCCAGCACTTGATCGGTGGTAAATGTACGGCAAGGTCGAGTACATAAAGTGCTTGGTGGTGACGTCATAGTGAATGGAAAAACAATCGGAATAAAGTCAATAAAACACTGAACTGAATAGTGTTCTGACAAAGCAAATGGCTGTGAGCATGGGCCAGACCATCCCCCAACTATGACGTTTATTGCTGGCTTTTTTATCTCATGAACTAGAATTGTGAGAGTATCGGGAGTTAGGTCACCCTACTTTGTCGCCAAAAGGCGCCTTTGGCGCTCTGCCAAGTCATCGCCAAAAGGCGCCTATGGCGGTGAAAGGGTTAAAAACAGGGTTCCCACTTCCTCACAGGAAAAAAATTCAAGGGTTTCTTTAGGGGATATTTTAATTTTTAAGAGGCAAATTTAACTATGCAACTGGAAAAAAAAAGAGTGAACAATTACCCTTACATATGTAATCCAACCATGATGATAAGGTGATTACACTTCTGTAATCTTTTCTACGCTCAGTATCATATACAAAAATACAAAATTAAGTCTTTATACAGAAATTGAGAAATCAGAAAAAGAAAGTTTTCAATCTGCTTTCCGGACCAGTATCTGACATGGATGTCCAGCTGCTTCTGTTTCACATCCTTTTTCAATGATTCATCAAAAAGAATGAGATATTCATTAATTCTCTACCTGCAGCTGCAGCTGAGGTCCCCTCTCTGGCACATTTCAGGAGGGAGCTCAGCAAACTTTACTTAAAACACAGTCACTGTATGTGTTGTCCTGTGGAAGTGTGTGTGAATGGTTGGCAGGCCTGGACTAGCCTAATGCTTGTTCTGGGGCAGGATAGATGAAAAGATGAACATTGGTAGCCTTCCTGCAGCTCCCACACTTAACTGTTTTGTGTGTGTGTGTGTGTGTGTGTGTGTGTGTGTGTGTGTGTGTGTGTGCGTGTGTGTGTGTGTGTGTGTGTGCGTGTGTGTATGAGTGTGTGTGTGTGTGTGTGTGTGTGTGTGTGGGGGGGCTAGCCGGTAGGTAAGTTGGGGAGGGGGGAGGGGTGTGGTATGAATGCTGTCTTTTAAACATGAAAGCAGGATTTTTTTTTTTTTTTTTTTTTTAACAAATGCGCACACACAAGTCACTTAAAAGTCTACGAGACGACATGACCATTGATTTGAAGATTTGAAGATTCGGTCTGTGATTTCACTCTTTTTTCAGTTCTGACAGAAAAAGGAACAATGCCAAAAGTTGCAAGATATCTACTTTTGGTTTCCCCCCACACCGATAGTTCGTCGAAATCGAGGAATATGGAAACATTGCTGCAAACAGTTTCACGTTGTTTTCATCAGATCGTAAACTGATTGTTGATGGCATGAACCGTCCACAACACTTCAGCTTTCAGCACATCTGTCCCACTTGCTATTATTGTGGACTGGCCGACGATTCTTACTGAGGAAAGGGTCTGACCCGATGTTGATGAACTTGATGATTGCCGAACGAAGTCCGTAAGACTAACGACCGGCCTACTCGCTTTTTTCCAATTCCACATATTTTTTTCCTTTTCCGTGACTTGCAACCACCAATTCGCCCATTGCCAGAAAAACGCATGTTTGTTGTCTCTGCATTCAGTGATCCAGCTTCGATATTCTTCCTTCTGTAACCACAACTGATCAAATGCACAATTTCCCTTAGGCACGATGACAGACATACGCAACAGTATTGGACTTCACCGAAGATGAGGGAACATGGTGTTCTTTGTTGGAAGTCGAACTGCGCATGTGCAAACGATAACCAACTCTTGAATTGCTTCCCTTTGCTTGAAAAGCAGACGACACACAAAACGATTCGAGAGGCGAAAATCGATGTCCTAAGTCTCGTTTGCGTTTGTTCTCCGATTCGTATTCAAATGCTACGATCAGTTCTGGTCCGAAAACGATTTTTAAGGGGATTTCAAGGGATGGAGGAATATCTGCAGTTTTCAAGGGTTTTCAAGGGCTTTTTTTTGACCCAGCTGAAATTTAAAGGGTTTTCAAGGGTCTTCAAGGGGCATACGAACCCTGTAGTAGTACTCTAAAAATTTCTAGCAGCAAAAAGGAGGAAACTGGCTGAAAAAAGAACAATAACACACCTGGTTTCCACAGGGGTTATCTAAGATGGCTAGTGCATTTAAAACACACAAAAAAACCACTGTGCTTTGAAGCATCAGCTAAGGTAGCCATCAAATGCAATTATTTACATTTGAGCCAAAACAATGCACAAACATTTTTCTTTCAGCATGCATCAAGTATGAATGTAAGTGACAGAATCACACAGAAACAGAGGTTTGTCCATTTAAAACAACTGTACACAATTTAGTGATTGATGATCGACTGATCAATGACAACAGCTCAGTTATCACTGCAGACTGTACCCATGTGTTTACAATTGTTTGAAACTTTAGTAGTAGTAGTGTGTGAGACAACCAAAAAAAACTGGAACTCAACTTCAATGTTACAAGGACCAGAGACTTCCAGAAAACAGGTGACCATGCACAGTAATCAGTTATAAACAGAAATGAGACACAGAAAGACACAAGCACAGCAAATTACATCCTGGCCAGGTTTCTGTTTCACATGGGTTAACAGAGATTCTTTTTAACAGTTCCAAAGTCTCAGAAGTGTATTTGGCAACCCCCCCCCCCCAAAAAAAAAACCACCAAAAAACAAACACATGAACAGGTATTAAGTTACTTGAAATCAATAATGTAAAGAGAAGTGATGTTCAAGAAATTATAAAAAAAAATAAAATAAAAATAAACACTTACATGCCTAGGAAATACTCCAAACCGCTGCTTAGCAGTCCTGTAACTTTCAAAGCTGATGAAGACTACACATAACATCATTTATTTTTAAAATATACTCCTGAAAAAAAAAAAAAAACACCATTACTTTACCCACTGCTTTACTACCTCGTTATACATTATCAGTGAGAAGAACATACCATCTTTCTTGTCAAACACAGGAGGTTTCAGATCCTCTGGTTCATGTCCGTTCCATACTTCAGCTTATGATATTTGGCCCTGAAATGACATCATGAGAAGCCACTTTGTAAGCAAACACCATGTCTAAGCATACCACACAGTGACAGTTCTATCCTTTGCTTCTCTTTCTCAACACAAATTGTAGCACTTGAGGGTAGTTTTTTTTGTTGTTGTTGTTGTTTTGTTTTTTAAAGACAAAACTAACTCAATAAAACATGTATTTCAGCACGATTTGCACCTGGGCACACCATTACAAATGTGTAAAGATCTCCATTACATAAATGTTTAGAAGCAAAGAATCCACAATCTTCATCTAATTTTCATTAGTACCTCAGTACTTAATGGTTATACAACCAAACAAGTCATTATAGATGCAAGTTTTGCATGAACAAATTAAACTATCCAATTCCTATTCTCTGTCCATTTTTTACACTCGGACAAGATTGAACTAACATTTTCCTTTGCAAACACTAAATGCTCTACTGGTTTGCTTTGGTGATGCTTAGCAGATAAACAACACTTGTAATCTTGTTTGTACAGTCCTACAAGAGTATAAATGCTTATTATACATGGGATGAAAAGTGATCTGTTGTTAGTTTGTTACAGTTGCGAATCACAGCCTCACCAACCCACTCAAAAAAAAAAAGAAAAAAAATAGAAAGAGGACTGGAAAAATGCTGGCAAGTAAAATGAAATAAGTGTGTAACAATCATCATACAGATCATAAAATCACCTTCTTTACATTCTATGCATGTCAAACATATTGAAAGTAAATACTGAAAGAGCTTCATCACGTTATACTTAGTATATATGTAGAAAAAAAACAAGCATTATGCCTTCCTCTCTCTCCTCTCTGTTGTAAGAAAGAAAGAGGTAAAAAAAAAAAAAAAAAGAGAAAAAAAAGATGAATCTCACACATTTCAATCTATGTCTTTCAATGTACCTCTTTCACAGATTAAACATGGATACACACACATTGTATTTACCTCTCTTGCTTCAGTGCAAACTCCAACATTTTGATTCTGCGAACAAGGTCCTGTTTCAAGTTTTCTTGACCTTTGCGTTCCCCTTGTAGAAAAGCAATCCGAGCCTTCACACATACAAGAAAGAAAAACATGGTACTTGAATTACAATTAATTCCACATCCTTAATGAGGAAGTGTATCTTTAACAGCCAAGTCCATTTCAATCAAATGACTAAACAAACCTCAACTGAAATCTTAAAACAAGCACAGTTTCCCCTAGGAAATTTACAAATGATATATGGTTTTTTAATATACACCATGCATGTGATCTAAAACGCAAAGTGATGTCCACGGCTTAAAGCTGCACATTATCTAAATTCTGACTTGTTTAATGGTATCAACTAAAGTCTGAAACTGATGAACTGGCATGTGTTGTGTATGCAAATGACAGCAGGTTACTTATAGGACAAGAATGTAACAATATAATTTGTGATCAAGAAGCCAAGATCCTGAGCACATTGGACCCTTCGCATGACATGAAAACGACAAACTTGATGAATTGCAGTACACTGATCATTTCCAGTCCTTTTGCCAACCTTTCTGTGTCAGTTTTCTTGCTAAGTGAGCGATCATGTCAAAACATCTGACAAGAAAAATTCAGTTTTTTTTCCTTCTAATGGTATCCAGGTTCATCTGCATTCACACAGAAGATAATATGCATTATCTGCACAGAATGGTGTAACCGCTGTCAACCTTGTGGCGTCAAAATTCTGGAGTGAAGGGAATTAAGCAGCATGATATATGGTACTAAAGGAAAATACATCATGCAGTGATGCACTTCATCTAGTTTCCGAATGAAGAACATCACTTTGTTTTAATTAATCTGCATATACTCTATCAGTCATTTTTTCAAATTATACCCCAGGCCACTTCTTTCAAGAAAATCTTTAAATCATGATTTTTTACCTCACTAGAATTTTAAAAAATACACAAGTCAATTTTTCCACCCTTGCAAGTTCAATGGCAGCCTTGTTGCCATGAGATATATCATGTTTGATGGTTTCATATTCACAGAAGCCTATGACAAAATTCAGGTTGTACATTGTGTGGGTGTCTTTGGGAAATTATGTTAATTCACAAAGATCCCAGATGTAGCTTGTTTATTGCGCTGGTGTCTTTGGGAAATTATGTTAATTCACAAAAATCCCAGATGGTCACTAAGTACATCTTGCCTGGACTAGTAATGGTAAGTAAAACAGCACATTTGCTAGGCATTATAAAGCTCTTTGATAATGTGGATGTTTTTCCTTCCCCCCCCCCCCCCCCCCCCCCCCCCCCCCACAAATTCTTTCACTCCGGGCAATTTGTTTACAGATGAAACCGTACAGATTTCTTTTTGATGAAAATTTTTTTTTTTTTTTTTTTTTTTTTTTTTGGGGGGGGGGGGGGGGGGGGGGGGTGTTTGCTATCTTCTATATCCTCAGTTGGGTTTTTTCTTAATTTGTTTTCGTTTTGTTTTTGTTGTGTTTTTGTTTTGTTTTTGTCCCATTTTTAAAAGAGATTTCCCTTGAAATAACTTTGCTCAATACCACTCACACATGCAAAGGAAAATGTAACAAAACATAGTCTGCTCTATTCTTCCAAGACTGGTACATTTCAACAGCAATACTTCTGAATTTGATCAAGTTTAAAGCTCAAGCACTTGTCTGCTACCTACAAGCCACTGAGGTGATCCAAAGATGTACATCACATCTCATCTCTCAGTCTGACATTTTTGAAACATATTCTGCAATTTCACTGTATGTTTAACACACTACTACACTGACTGCCCAAAACAAAACCAAAGATGAAAGAAAATATCTTTAGGGGGTCATGATTACTAACATATGATTCTCACCAAGGAATGCACTTTGCTTCTATTTTACGTTTCAAATGTGATAGATCTGTCATTCTCATCATTTCATTGAACAATTTACCATGTAACTAAATTGGCCATCCTACAATAAAACAACAACAAAAACTCTCCTGGTGACTCACACACACAAAATGAGTTTCTGATTAAACAGAGCCAAGAAACTTTCAAAAAAGAAAGATCCATGTTTGCCAGAGCATACAGATACTCTAATTCAAGACTGGCATAGCCCACATTGAACATGGTCTCACAGAGTCAACAAATTACTAAACAAACATGGGAAAGGCTCACTGATGGTTCAAGTGAAGGGAAACTTTCAAGTGTTTCTGATAGGGCACTGGGGTGTCTATTAACTACGCACAGATTCTGATTTGACACATATACACAGAGGGTCATGATGAACCTTATTTTCAGATGCATCATGCCAAACATTCAGTAACAAAACTTCCATATAATATCAGCTTACGTTCAAAAAAAAAAAAAAAAAAAATTTTTTTCATTGTTAGGCATCTGTTTGCTTTTTGACTGACTTGTGAAATGTTTGCATTACAAATCTCCACTACTGATCATTTTGACAATTTATTAGCGTCACTTTCTTTGTCAAATGAACTATATCCCTGCTCAATCAATACCAAGCATACAAATGCAACTGACAGAAAAGTTGGTAATCATATCTTAAGAACTTGTGTTTTCACCTACTCAAACATTTAACACATAAATAAAGAGCACAGTTCTGTGTGTCCTGATTGAATGAAACAAGCAGTCATCGGTTGCAAAGGTCTAAACTAATCCAGAAAGTGGAAAAAATACTACTGAAAATAAGTGACTGTGGTGAAATAAAAAGCATGTACCTTCTATCTGTCAAACATTCTAGCCATTTTTCATTTTCCTTAGTTTTGAAGAAAGAAAGGCCTTGGTAAACAAGTTCTGCTTTTCTGCTATTTGGAAGACTGCCATTTGGAAAACCCTTAATTTGTCTTCTTTCTTGTTCTGTCCATTTGTTTACTTGTCGCAATACATGAAAAGATATATACATGAGGCCATTACAATTACACTGTCCAAATTAGCTCAGCAGTGAACAAAATTGTTTAAGGACCATTAAAACTGTGAGCAGTACACTGCCTCTGCACCTCACATCTTCTTTGCCATGGACAGCAAACTTTCTTAAACAATGTATATGACTGCCACTGCCAAACAGGCCTCCTGCACTGTGTATAGTAGCTAGAGCTGCTAGTGCCATGTTATATTAAGTGGGTTTTTTGGTTGTTTTTTTTTTACATCTACTTAGTCTTAATTCTGTCATTTCTTTACTGTTTATTCCCCTTTTCTTTTCAAATACAGAGCTGCCAGAGCCATCCCAAATTTACAAATTCGTTGCTACTAATGCTAGTTTCATTTCTCTCTGTCTCTGTTCACATTCTCTTCTAATTTCACTGTGTCAGTGTGTGTGTGTGTGTGTGTGGGGGGGGGGGGGGGGGGGGGTGCATGTGCCTGTGTGTGTATGTGTGACAGTGAGAGAGAGAGAGAGAGAGAGAGAGAGTAAAAGTGAGTGTGTGAGTGTGAGTGAGTGAGCACGTGTGTGTGTGAGTGTGTGAGTGAGTGTGTGTGTGTGTGTGTGTGTGTGTGTGTGTGTGTGGAGTCTGCCACAACAGTCTTTCACTGTTAGTACATCTTACCATGTATGAAATGTGATCACTAGTTTCATTAGCCTAGGTGTAAACAAATACAATATCTTTTTCAGACAGATCCCATGTTCTTTAATGATATAAGCTGATTGATTCACAATTTAAAAAGCACCAAAACACATCAGATCACTTGCTCTAGTCTTATTGGATATCATTGAATTGTAGTCTGCAGCACACCCTGAACGCAAGTTACAGTATATTCTTAATTTGTACAGTTAAATGCAGGTGGAAAAAAAAAGACAAGAAGTAATGCTTGAATGGGTCTTTTTACATTTGACTTCTGGTTTCCAATTTTGACCCCAGTTTGGGGGATACTGAATAATTCTGACTTTCATTTCAAAATCCTACTGGGAACACTGGTTTAGTGGTTATCTGAATAAAAGAATTGAACTGGAACTTCTTTCAGTGGACAGGGGTGCTCCAGTTCTAATGGTAATTTTTTTTTGCAGCCAAAGACTGTGCCCATGCAGACTACATTTTCAAATGAGGCCCCCTTTGAATGTAATGACTCATGTTTACTGAACAATTTTGTTCTTGTCTTCTCTCAGTTTCTCTCTCAACGAAAAGATCCCTTCCTTTACAAACCTGTATTTTTTTTTAAAGGAACTGAGCACTGAGATATGTCATTTCGGTTGTACGCTTCTTAAGTGTTGTAAGTAGCAATTTCAGTTACTGAGTTAACAAACAAAACAAATAATGATAAAGTGTGCGTCAATAGACAGACCAAGTGGAGGCGGCTGAGGAAGTGAAAGCAATTTGACTGAAAGAGAGTGTGGGTCAATGATTGTGGTCAGTAATCAAACGGGGGCTGGGGAGTGTTCATGGATATGTTGTGAAGTGTTATTGCCAGAACTCAACCTAAACATTGGATATGGCTCTACCTGTTTTCACTTAATTCTTACATACTTTCATGATTATCTTAACTAACTAAGCGCCAGATCATTTTGGGTGCGCCACACTCAGGTAAGATCGCGTCAGACCAATGAATCATGACAGTATACATACACAGCACACTAATTTATAAACTTGTCTGAGCTCAGTAAGTTATGAATGGACGTCCGCCATCTTGTAACATGGCGACTGATACTGGTGATACCCAAACGTCAAAATAAGACACTGATTATGCACGTTTTAGCCACAAATTATTTATTGTAACATACTAAAAAGTTAAGAAAAAACAATTACACTGGATGAAGCATCAGCTGTAACACATGAGTATGATAATGCATGACACAGAAGAACAAAGCTTAATTGACTCACTTGCAGCTCAGCCCTTTCAACTTCCCACTGTGATCGCTCCATCTCGAACCTTGCCCATTCTGTTTGCAGAAAATGCAATATACCGGGCATCGAATATTGTGGTCGCTGACCAACATCATCTTGCTGTTGTTTGGTTACCATTCCTATTCCTCCAGATCCTGGCCCTAACTGGCCCGCGTGTTGAGAACCTGAGCCGTCTTCGATCATCTTGGCAGAGCCGCCATTACAAATTGCTGCATCAAGGGGGCGCTGCTTGCAATAAGACTGACGTCACACAGGCATCTGACTGAGATCATTGGGGTTTATTATTCAGCACTCCTGTGAGCTTGCAAATCCGCCGTTTTTGTCTCTCTCTCACGATAGAATTGAAATGGCAGTCTCATCTCAATAACGTATGCAAGGCAGTCTCAAAACACCTTTTCCTGTTATCTCAGTTAAAGCGCTACGTCAACAATAAAGTGTGCTTAAACTTTTCTTCAATGCACACATAATGTCACGTATCAATTACGCTTTCACACAGTGTGGGACGGAAGTAGTGACGTCCAAAAAAAAAAGACTGAATTCTCTCCATAGACGTGCAGCAAAGCTACTCCATCCAGCTGTATCTCTAACAACAGACGAAAAACTAAAAGCGCTGAACATACTTCCTCTGAATAGCAATTGGAATTCAACAAGGCATCATTTATGTTTTTACAATCTTGACAGATACTATGCCATGTTAGATCAATGCCCTTTTTACAAGATCGAACAGTTTTTCTGGCTCGACGAAATTCCTTCTTCCCTACCCACGCATTGATCTATACAAAACAAGCCTAGCTTACTCTGGACCAAATGTCTGGAACTCACTTCCACCGAATCTACAAAACATGAATACTTTAAAACTTTTCAAGGAACATTTGCATAAACATTTTGTCTCAGTAATTTAATTATTCGATTACAATGATTAGCGCCCATTCGCAAAGTCTTCTGTGAACCATACTTTGAATAGATCGTCTAAACATAAAACCTACTCCGTTAAAATCGCTCATCCCCACTCCCACTCTGTCTACCATCCCTTTTCTCCTCCCCCTACCTACCATTCTCTCTTCCCCACCCTCCTCTGACCTCTCTCTCTGTTGTTTTGTTGTTTGTTTGTGAGTTAAATTTCCTTCTGTTTTACCATCCCCCATCTCATTAGTATTTTTATGAATAGTTTGCTTATCATTGTAGAATTAGATTACCATGTTGCTATGTTGAATTGTCAGTATGAATGATATACAAATAGTCTGCTTGTCATTGCAGATACAGTGTTGCTTCGATGAATTGTCAGTATGAATTAGATGTGTTGAAATAATGTATGCACGGCAAGGACAGATTGTAAGACTAGGCCTTGGCGTAAAATCTCTCTCTCTCTCTCTCTCTCTCTCTCTCTCTCTCTCTCTCTCTCTCTCTCTCTCTCTCTCTCTCTCGCACAGTCGCACAAACAACTCTCTCTCTCTGTCTGTCTCTCTGTCTGTCTGTCTGTCTCTGTCTCTCTCTCTCTGTCTCTCTGTCTCTCTCTCTCTCTCTCTCTCTCTCTCTCTCTCTCTCTCTCTCTCTCTCTCTCTCTCCTCTCCCCCCCCCCACTCTCTCACAGTCACACACACAACTCTCTC
>JADBJO010003526.1:47500-82500 GCA_016801955.1 Conus betulinus
ATTAAAATCTATGTGTTTTTTGTTTGGTTGAATCATATTGGTTTTTGTTTTTTTTTATTTGTTGTCGTGTTGTTGTTTTGTATTTGTTTTGTTTGCTTTTTTTTTTTGCACTTTTTTTCCCCTGTTTGTATTCTCGCAAGACATTTCTTTCATCGTACTCTCTCTCTCTCTCTCTCTCTCTCTCTCTCTCTCTCTCTCTCTCTCTCGTCTCTCTCTCTCTCTCTCTCTCTCTCTCTCTCTCTCCTCTCTCTCTCTCTCTCTCTTATCTGAGTAGTAATGTCAGTCCCCCCTTTCAATGTTGTTGAATTCGTTTTGTCTCCTTGTGTTGCTTTCTTGGCCAACTCGGAATGTGAACAATGTAACTTGTTTGTAATTTGATATTCGTTTGCATTTGCGCCTTTCGTATATGTGTCACAGACTGTATTCATATGCTCTCTCTCTCTCTCTCTCTCTCTCTCTCTCTCCTCTCTCTCTCTCTCTCTCTCTCTCTCTCTCTCTCTTGCATTTGTTATGTTCTCCTTAGTGGAGAAGAAATTAAGAGGACTTTGAGCCAGTGAAGGCACAGGGCGCCCCCCTCCCCCCTCTCTGTGCATATGTTGTGTGTGTGTGTGTGTGTGTGTGTGTGTGTGTGTGTGTGTGTGGTGTGTGTGTGTGTGTGTGTGTGTGTGTGTGTGTGTTGTGTGTGTGTGTGTGTGCTTGCGTGCGCGCGCGCGCGCGCGTGTGTGTGTGTGTGTGTGTGTGTGTGGAGAGAGAGAGAGAGAGAGAGAGAGAGAGAGAGAGACAGAGAGAGAGACAGAGAGAGAGAGGGAGAGAGTATATACATGGAAAGGGCGTGAAAAGGGCTGGTGAGACAATGTTTTGGATTGGGGTATGCCACAGCATGAAACATCCGTCTGTATAGTATCTGACAGGCATGGCATGAAAACACGAGAGTACTGTGTTGTGTGGTGTGTGTGTGTGTGTGTGTGTGTGTGTGTGTGTGTGTGTGTGTGTGTGTGTGTGTGTGTGTCTCTTGTCTGTTTGTCCTTCTCTTCTCTCTCTCTCTCTCTCCCATCCCTCAAAAATCTCTCCCTCTCCGCTCTCTCTCCTCCTCTCTCTCTCTGTGCGTCTGTACATCAGTTTGTCAATGAATGTAGCATTGTGTGCGTGCGCGCGCCCGCGCGCGCACGCGCGCGCGCGCGTGTGTGTGTGTGCGCGCGCGGCGTGCATGTGTGTGTGTTGTGTGTGTGTGTTGTGTGTGTGTGTGTGTGCGCGCGTGCGCGCACAAGGAAACGCGCGTGTGCGTGTGTGTGTGTGTGCGTGTGTGGGAATGTGACAAAGCATGAAAACTTCGAAGTGTACATGCATGGATTGAGCGTGGAAGGTGTTGGGAGGGGGTGTCTTTGGTAGGGGTGGGCCTATGTGACAGAATGGAACATCGACCTGTAGATTATCTAACACTGAAATGGCATGGAGCACAGTTGGTGATAAAAGTCACACCCAACGACTGCTACGAGAAGCCTCGAATACAAGCACTATATACGTTTTGCAGAATTCCATCTGCCGTCCTTCCTCGAAAATCGGAGAGAGTGGGAGGGGGGGGGGGGGTGGGACTGTAACAGGATCTGTCGTAATATCGATGTGGAGGGAGAAGTAGACGAGGGTGGTGTTATGGGGTTGGGGGGGGGGGGGTTGGGGTGGTTGTTGGAAGGGGGGGGGGGTTATTCATGGGAGGAGGTGTGTGGGGGGGGGGGGGGGGGCGGGGGGAGGTTTTGTGCTTGCTGTCTTACGATGGGAATCGGATTATGGTGGAGAAGTGAAAGTAACGCTGTCTTAGGAATTTCTTTGTTTACGAGACTGTATGGTATTTTGTTGTGTTATTTAAATTCATACGAGTTAATTTTTTTTGTTAGTTTGCTTGTGCTTTGTTTGGAGAAGTCAGGATTGTTGGTCATCTATTTTTCCAAGTGCCACCTAACAACGAGCTCACTTATTCATGGGCCAGCGGAGGGAGGGAGAGATATCCAACAAAACCTCTAAAAAATTCGATTGTTTGTTCTGTTGCTTTTGCTTTTAATACGACGGAATCGAGAGTTACAACACACACAACATAGACCATTTGGAGAAAACGAGAACGAAAATTATCAATGACCAAGCTGTCGAACCACGCTGATAATATTTATTTCAACGTTAAACAGATAACGGAACACCGATTTGTTTTAAAAGAATGTGTGTTGTGGCTGAAGATGACTGGGTGTCCCTTTCATACGCGCCATCATTATTTAATGGCATTAAGGAATACGAACCATTTGAGGATGAAATTAAGCTCCTGAGAGATTTGAGAGAGAGAGAGAGGAGAAGAGAGAGAGAGAGAGAGAGAAGAGAGAGAGAGAGGAGAGAGAGAGAGAGATGATATGATGATGATGATAATGATAATCTTTATTTTTCCAAGGCTAACAGATAAGTGCAACACAATGATTGCTTTTTTTGGTTATCCTATTTTCTTTTTTTTTTTTCATAACCCTGTACGCCAACAACCTACATTGCCTTAAATTTCTTCTCGACTATCCGGCCCCTTGCCCCCGTCCCACTAAGGGGACTAACTAAGCATGACTATAGCGACTTACTAAGCATGGCAATAACTACAGCGAAAAAACTAAGACCTTACAAAAATTATAACAACACATACACATATCAATGTGTGATAGTCAGATTACATATTCAGATTACAAAAATTATAACAAACAGATAGAGGGGGGGAGAGAGAGGGATGATTATGAGATGATGATAATCTTTTATTTTCCAAGGGTAACAAAAAAGCACATGCTTGGTGTTTTTTTTTTGTTTTTTTTTTTTTTTTTTTTTTTTTTTTTTTTTTTTTCAGGGGGCCCTTGCCCCCGTTAGGGGGCAAGACTTAAGAGAGAAGAGAGAGAGGAGAGAGAGCGAGAGAGAGAGATGAGAGAGAGGAGAGAGAGAGAGAGAGTGGGAATTCAAAGAGAGATGTCGAGAATTCCAATGATTATGAAAATGATAAAAAAAAAAAATAACATAAAAACCAAAACAACAAATGATAAAAAAGAAAACACTATCCCTCCTCCGGGCCCCGCACCCACCCCACTCTCCAAAATTAATGGTATAGAGTAGCAGTTCGCATGGAGGGTTCACATTCATACACTCTGAAGGAGAAAAGGAGAAGAAAGGAGGAGATATTATGGATATGGCTCAAACATGCGCACCCCCCCCCCCCCCCCCTATTCCCTCCCGCACCTCCCTTCCCCAGTTCGTGGTTCCATCCCCTCCGAAGGGGCAGTGATCATATATGTGCTTCCCCCTTCCCCGCGTCTGGTGTCGTGCCTGCCTTAAACCATTAGATTTTGGAGTTGAAGTGTGATAACGAAATACACACCACACACACCACAGAAAGTTTGACAGTGGCCTCCCTTTAACCACTTCCGTTTACATTCGCTCCAACTCTTGCTACAAAACTTCAAAGATGAAGAAGTCGTCAGCTTTTTCAGTCTTTGCGAGTAAAGGAAGCAGTGAAAAGAAGGTACAAAGTCATAGTATATATAATATGTTGACCATAGTTTTAAGGAAAGACTCTAATTGTAGATTATCTAAAGTCAAAAGATTGTAAGTGTCATAAGATAGCATACACACGTGGCGATGATCTGTTTTCATGTTCAGATGTCGATGACATATGGTATGATATGAATACTTTATTATCTCAGAAAATGATAAATTGAAATAGGTGCATAATAAACAGTATCACAAGACAACATACTTAATAAAAGAATTATCACAATCAAGTGACCACTTCTATGAGAAACGATTTACTTGTACTTGTCAGTCCAACCCCCCACCCTCCACCCCCACAGATGATGCGAGGCCCGAATTGTCAGTTGGTCTTGTATTGGAATTTTCGTCGAAGGAGCCAACTTTAGTATGTATTGAAGGCTGTGGTACGACGGGTGGAAGAGAGTGGGCTAAGATAGATCTACTTTTTGCCCATCAGGTTTGCCCAAAAGACGAAAGTCCTCTGAGGACTTGTTGATGTGTCAGTAATAGGGCACACCACTCTGAAACATTCACAAGTTTATGAATGAAGATTTAGATTGTAACATGTAAACTTTGCATAATCATATTTTTTTTATACTTGACACACTGGTTAAGAGGAGTGTATTGACTAATACACTCCATTTTACCTTTTTTAAAATTAATTTTTTTTGTGTGTGTGTGTAGGCTAGTGAGTAGGTAAGATAGGGGTGGGGGGGGTGTTAATTTGTGGTATGAATGTGAGTAATTTCATGTTAATGAAACAGGAAATAGAATAGTTTGAAAAACAAGATTTAAAGCAGATCCCCCGTTTCACAGTCTCAAAATAATCAGCCAGTTGATTGTGGAGACTCAATCAATGGAAGAAGAAGAAGAGAAAATGATCTGTTTTTTTTTCAGTCAAAACTTGTAAGTATTCACACAGACATATAGCACAGATACATACACCTGAAAAGTCGAATGGGCAGGTGTGCACATATATACACCAGTGGTGTAAATTTATGCATGTCAATCAGTGATTGTGTTACATTCTCTTGCATATTTTGTCCTTTTGGTCCATGTTTTCAGGCGAAAAGAATGGACACCCCACACAGAGGACCCACAGTAGCTGCACAAATTCAAAACAGTCTAACATCACACCCACTATAGGCAAAGGAAAAAAAATTCTGGTATGATATCTGGTGGTTTCTTGTTTTTTTTCTTCCTTTTCAGTAGCACTTAGTACTTATATACTGTTATCTTTATTATCTGGCACCTGCTCTGCTCTGTGGAATGGTCTGCCTTCTCTGCGTAACATAGACTCTTTAAAGACTTTTAAAACCTTCCTAAAGAGGCATCTTTTCCCCCGGACTGATTAACGATATCCACTTATCTCTGTGCTCGAGTCTACTTGTTTTGACGCACTTGTGTGTCTGTCTGAGTGTGTGTGTGTGTGTGTAGTATGTGTGTGTATGTGTCTCTGTGTGGGGTTGTGTATGTGTGTGCTTTGAGTTAGAATTAGTATTTTATCATGTTTCTTTGATATGCACTTTGGGCTTATGAGAAGTAAAGCGCTCTATAAATATCCTTTTACTTTACACTACATTACATTGTTTGTGCATGTGGGTGTGTGATATTCTTCAATTGTTTTCATGAGATTGTACTCATAACTTTAGAAAGTTTTTTGTTGATTTAAAATTTGCCCATCCAGGAGAGGATGTGAAAAACAACACTTGCAGGTTAGGTGCTCTTTAATTATTAAACTTGTACCCTGATGTTACTATAGTTTCATTGCTAAATCAGCTCACTTTCTGTTTTGCCATTGTTCTTTTCTCGTTTCTTCTTTTTTTTTTTTTTTTTATCCATTTTGTTTTATCTAACCCTTCTCCTGCCCCCTACCTACCTTTCTTTTTTCTCCTTCCAACTCTCACCATTTCTGCCCTTTTCTTCCTCTTCCCCTGTCCCTCCTGCACGCTCCTCCCCCCTCCCCCCCTCCCCCCCTTGTCATCCTCTCTCTCCCTCTCTCTCTCTCACTCGCTCACTTTCTCTTTCTCTCTCTCCACCCGTCCCTTCATCTTTTCCATCTGCAATTCCAGTCTTTTCTCTCCCATTTCTACTATCAGCCAACCCACCCATGTCCCTCCAGTCCCCACTCTTCTTTCTCCTCCCTAGTTCTCCTTTTCCATTCCCACTTTCTCTTCTTCCACCCCTGCCCAACCCGTATCTGTTCATATCACCTCTGTCTCAATCTTTACCAACTTTAGGTCCAGTCTTTTCTCTCGTATTTCCTTTCACAGACAGTTCTGTCCCATCTGACTTACAACCTACTTCCCATTCTTTTTCTTCCTTCAGCCCTTCCCCTATCCGTCTCCTTCCTTCTAGACGTTCTACTCCAGGCTTTCTGTCCACCTCACTCCTTTTCTGTTTCGGTCAACTTCTCCAGACCCCCCCCTCTCCCACCTCAATTCCTCCTGTGCTTTGGTCTCTCTCATCCTGGGCATTTAAAAGGATTTTTTTTAATGAATACTTTCCATTTATTTGCTTTTTATGTTTTGTAACCTTGATTCAGTGAGCAGTGTCAGTTTATCTGTCTCATGGAAGCAGAAGGTAATATGTATTAAAGAAAATATTAATGCGTCATCAGTTCATGGATGTTGTGTGGCTGCATTTTGTAATCTTCCACTATGATCATCCTGGCAAGACTGACATTTGTTCCCTCAAGAGAACATAATCTACTGATGAAAAGAAGCTCTCTTTTATGTTTTCAATTAACTGTCAGCTTTACATCAATGTATCTTTTGGCAAAAAAAAATAGGATATTCTTGTCATTCTGCCTCATGCTTAGCTTTGAAAAGTGTTGTTGACATTGTGTGACTCTAGCTTTATGTCTACTGCCTTTTGCTCCCTTTTCATCCTTTCTTTCAGTTCGTGTTCTCTTCTTAAATGTGTATGTGTGTGTGTGTGTGTGTGTGTGTGTGTGTGTGTGTGTGTGTGTGTGTGTGTGTGTGTGTGTGTGTGTGTGTGTGTGTGAAGTTAGAATCTCTTGTTTAAAGTCTCAACATGTTTCAGGCTTGTACATCTTGCTTTATGTCTGGAAAAAAGTAGTGATTCAATGTCTTGTTGTTCATCATGTAAAGTCTTTCTCAGTTCTAGACACTGGCTTGTTTGGAAAGAGATACAGACAGAACAAAAAAAAGCACACACGCAGAGGGTTATACCGAGTAAGGGATTTACACTTAATGCAAAGCCAGAATTCATGATTTAATCTTTTCGAGAATGAGATGAATGTGGAGGAGTGTGTGTGTGTGTGTGTGTGTGTGTGTGTGAGAGAGAGAGAGAGAGGATGGTGAAAGTGGTAGGGGGTGGAGATTAAAGACATTATCTGAAATCCCATGCTTGTGTTGATTTCTTATCTGTGTGTGTCTTGTCTTTTTTTTTTTTTAAGCTGGTGAAGATCATTACTTGCTGACATTTTAGCTCGGAAAGGTTAAGAATTGTTACAAACCTAAACTGTATTTTTCAGAATTCGATTCGATCCAGTATGCGTGGATCAGGGCAGAAAGTGCGTCCATCCAATCTGAAGAGCAAGGAGGAGAGCCCCCATGTGGCTGGAGACGGCAACCGTCAAGTCTCTTTGACTTCTCTCAAGTCTGTGGGCCGTGAGACAAAGAGTGGCAGCAGCACAGAGCAAGGTCTTTGCTTGCTCTGTTCAGTACAGGCTGAATTGGGCAGTTTGTGTGATTTTGGCGCTGTGTATTAAGAGTTATGTGTATCTGTGTCTCTTTCTGTCTGTGTCCTGTGCTTTCCACGTTCCCTTTCCCCCTCTGTCTCACCCCCCTCTCTCCTCTCCTCTGAGATTCTTGTTTTTTGGATCTGGTTTTCTGTCTCATTTATTTTTTTTTTTTTTTTTCAGTGTCTTTCTTTTGTTTTGTCCAAATGTTTTGCTTTCTTTCTTTTTTTTTTTCATCTCCCATCTTTCCATGAATTCTGTCACTCAGATTCTGTCACTGCAATATTAGTCTGCATTGCACATTTTGTAGATGCACGGCAATTCTTCTTGAGTATTTGGTGTACATGTTTGATGGTGTGAAATGATATCACCCATGGAAATCTCTAGAATGACTATTTTTGAGACTACTGAGGGTGCTTTTCATATGTATGTTCATGCAGTTAAAATGCTACAAGCATGAATTAAAGACAATAGTCACCGGGTGAAAAAAAAAAAAAAAAAAAGTGCCCAGCAGCATATAAACTGTCACACTTCATGGTCTGTGTTGCAGTACTTGCCTCTGTAACTGGCAGATGAGTCTGAAGTCATCCAGTTGTATAGGTGTATTTCTCTGAGACTTTGTCATTGAAAATGCGGTTACTACTGTCATTATTGATTTTACCATTATTACAGAAAAGGCTCTTGATAAGGCAGCAACTTGATTTCGCAATCAACACAATTTATTTCCATCACTCTGACTTCCTCAGTTTTATTGATACTGTATATTGACATTTTTTAGTGTAATTTTTTTTCTCTGTTTATTTATTTATCTTTTATATATGCTTTACAGGCATGCATGGTTCACAGAAACCGCCTGTGGACCGTTTAGCAAAGCCTGCGTCACAGACAAATCTGCGAGTATTGGCACCAGGGAAGCAGTCAGCAAACAGTTCCATTGGTAAAAACACCGACAAGTCATGTGAAAACAAGTTCTCAAGGCTCAGAAGCCATCAGCAATGGAAAAACTACCAAAAGACAGTTGGAAGTTCAAGGGGAGAATGCTCCATCCAAAGCAAAGAAGAAGAAAACTACATCGGAGATTCCACCAGTCTTCCCAGTGGTGAAGAAAATGATGATCACAGGGACAGCAAGATAAGGGGCACAGGTTCTGATGAGGAGGAAACTGTGGCCAATGGAAAGTATGGATTTCTGTCAGATGATAAACCAAATAGAGAGGCCTATAGTCAAAAAATTAGAGGGTTGCTTTTTTATGATTTAAAAGGTCTGTCTGTTCACCTGGCAATTATTATTAAGAGTACTTACATAATGCCTATCCCCAGTCAGAGACCAAGCTCTAAGTGCTTTACAATCCACATTCTCGTTTACACAACAGGCTGCCTACCTGGGTAGAGCCAACTGAAGAGCTGCCTGCTGGTGCTTCATTCAGTCGTTTGGCGTGTCATTCAGTCAATATTGTTCATTCAGTTTAACAAGTCTTTCATTCTTTCGATTTTTTTTCACGCAGAGTGCATGTTATGTGTCGTCCATACCAACGGCCAAACTGACCTTCTCTTCTCTTGTGTGTGGATTTTACGTGTGTGCAAGATGTTGTGCGTGTGTTCACACATGGAACCTCGGTTTACAGTCTCATTTGAAAGACCATTTTAGTGGACACATGATTCATGAAGGGATAATTAAGGAGGCAGAAGGTCAGGGATAGGGTCCACCTTCCATAATGCTGTGCCTGGAACACGGTGAATCTCTTAACAGGCAGTGTACTGACCATGAATTCACAGAAATCAGCAAAAGTTAATTTACAAGAGACAAAAAACAAATAAAAACAATAAACAAAAACAAAAAAAACCACCTCCAAAATCACCCAGATCCATGCAACCAACATTTCCTGGTCAGACGAGCGTTCAGATCAAGACTTTCCAAGAGAGGTAACTCTCGCAGTGCAAGCAAAGGCTTCACCTTGCAGGGTATCTGTTTGCAATAGAGGGCTAAGTCATCTGCAGAAGCACCCCTTTGTGTGCATCTCATCCACTAATGCTCAACAGGCAGAATGACATTTCTGTTTGAGAAGCTGCAGTAAATGAGATCAAGTCAAGCATAGGTTTCTAAGCAAGGACATGGCCTGAACCTACTAGCAGCTTAACTTAAATTTGACATTGCCTGAGAACTGTCGTCCGTCAAGTCCTAGTTTAGCAGTCCCCCTTTGTGGTTATCTTATTGATAGATGCTCTTATGAAGAAAAGCCATTCTTTTTGTGAAAGCACCAGTCACTGGCATTGGGTTAAATGGGAGGTGTTAAACTGGGAGTCTGTATAATTTTTCTTTTTTTTTCATTTGAAACCTGTAGGTTTCCTGAGGCTGGCCTCCACCTGTCTAAAAAAATATTAAACTAAAAGTCAAATCAGTGAATAACTATTGTTATCAAAGTAAAAAAAAAAGTATGTTGAAAAGTCTTTTTAAAATGTTTTTTGTCTTGCATAAAATGCCACAAAAACTTCACCTTTTAGGACTTCGGCCAAGCTCCACAAGGGCACTACCTCTTGAGTGACCCTTGACCCTACCAGGTGGCCTGTGTGACCCCCTGGGCCCTTGGCACTTTTTTCCTTGAAAGTCATTCTCGCTTCACAATCCTACTTCTACCACAGCCATTGATGAAGGGTTAAAGCTTAACCCTTTTATCCAAGTATACTATAAACTAAGTGAGTGTATTCTGTATGTTGATGTACCTTTACAGACAAGCTTGGTGTCATGTGACCATGTAAAACTAAATGAGCAAAAACTGCGGTACAAGCCATGATAAACAGTTGAAATTTAGCATTCTCTGTGACTGGTGAGCAGTGTGTGTCTCTGTGACATAAGCACTGTTGCTTGACTCACATATTTTCAGACTCACACGTATTCACACGCCCACACATACACAAGTGCATACAACACGCACTCACAACACATATGCACATGCTGTCACACACAGACACATGCACGCACACATGCACTCACACTCAACTTGAATAAAATCCATGCACATATTTTATGTCTGGTGCAGCATATACAGAAGTATTGATAGCTTATAATGGAAGGAAAATGTGATTGTGCATGTGAGCAGGAAAGTACCATACGTGTATGACAGCAGTGGCATATACAGAACTATTGATAGCTTATAATGGAAGGTAAATGTGATTGTGCAGGTGAGCAGGAAAGTGCTTTATAATGGAAGGTAATGTGATTGTGCAAAGTACCATACATGTATGACAGCAGCGGCATATACAGAACTATTGATAGCTTAATGGAAGGTAAATGTGATTGTGCAGGTGTGAGCAGGAAAGTGCTTTATAATGGAAGGTAAATGTGATTGTGCAGGTGAGCAGGAAAGTGCCATACATGTATGACAGCACGGCAGAAGCAGCAAGGATGTTCGATGTCCTGATCCATCCCGTGGCAGCCGACAGATTCTTCAGGTCAGAATGGGCAATAGAATTGTCAGCTGAACGCATTCATGTCTTTGTAAAGCATGTTTGAAACAAAAATCCTTTTGATTTGTTATGCATAGTGTTCAGAAAGTAAATAAGACATGTAAAAACTGTAATCTCCAGATGTCAGCCATGTTATATCCCGAGACTGAAACTGTTCTTGATGGTTATTCTTGCTCTTAGTAACCATAATCAATATTGATCCCGGTTTACTCTAGAAAGGGAAGAAAGATACAAAAAAAAAAAAAAAAAAATTCAGATTTTGCAGTGTTGATTACAGATCTGTTTTCTTTCTGTATTTCAGAGAGTTGTGGGAACAAAAGCCACTGCTAGTAAGACGCCATATGGAAGACTATAACAGTGGCTGGTTCAGCACGGCTGAGTTTGACAAGATCTTGCGAACGGTATGTGTTTTGCTGATGAACTTCTTCGTCTGTCAGTCTGTTGTACGGCTTGATGATAGTAATTGTGTGTGTGTGTAGATGTGTTTCATCTCTTGCCTCACCATACAGCTGATTAAAAATTTCTTGCATATAAATGTTGGTATTGTGAAAAAATATTCAAGGGATACTCCTACATTTTGAAGAAAAGATGCTTGTTCCATCTATGGTTTAGACTTCAACTTTCACTGTTCGCTAACTCTTTAATTGCTATGTCTTTTCATGGGTTTTGACTTAAGACATTATGAGAGATGCTAATTTTTTTTTTTTCATGCAAGCATAGTGTGTATTGCTGTTTTATGTATGTGTGCACAAATGTGTGTGTGTGTGTGTGTGTGTGTGCATGCGTGCGTGCATGCGTGCGTGCGTGCGTGCGTGGGTGCGTGCATGTGTGTGTCTTTGTATGCTGTCACAGACTTCGTATGTGTATGACTGAATGTGCTCAGTGTGTGCCTATGTAAGTGGACCTTCTTCTGTGTGTGTGTGTTTGTGCGCGCGCATATGTGTATCTGTTTATGCATATGCATATTTGTGTCTGTTTACGACTGTGTGAACATGTTTTTTGTGTGGTGTGGATCTAAGTAAGGTCATTAATCAAACATGAAAGTTGTATGACTCTGGTAATGTTTGTGACCAGATGGGTTTTTAGCTATGACCGAATATGATTGAGATTATTTTGAATAACAAAGAAGAAAAAAAGCTTCCTTGCCTAAAAGGACATACATTCTAAAGTTGCTGATCAGCAAACAGTTGGTCAGACGCGCCTTCCAGTTCTTCCGCTTCACTTAGCCTTGTTATTCTTTATTGTAATAGGTGCTGAATCAGCAGTCAGTCGCTGTCAGCTTCGTCACATATGTTGACAACAGCGTATGTCCTTATAAATGAAACTTGGAATGGATTAATCTCGAGTTGCCTTATGAAATAGAATAGAACAAGAAAAAATTCGTTCGAGGTTAGTGACGAGATACAAAAGCTTCAGCAGCCTGGTCTTGCATATTCTGTGTTCTTGAAAGTTGAATTTCTTCGTGTTTGTGATATTCAAACGTCAACTGAACTGTTCAAGTTGCAGGTTTGTGCCAATCAGTGAACATCCAACGTCAGACACTGAGGTGCTAATTGTGTAAGATTTACAGATTGTTCCTAAAACAGTACCTTGCAAAGTAAAAAATGTATCAAATGCTAAAAGCTGTTGATTATAAAAATCAGAGGAGGGGGGGGGCTGGGGGGGGGGGGGGGGGGAGGGGGAGGGGGGGGGGGGGGGGGGGGGGGGAACAGGGAACAGGGAGCATTAATTCTTTACTCCTTTCTCTCTTAACTTGCTAAGTCTGTTTTCAGTTGATATGGTTTGCAGCTCTCAACATGAGATTGCTGTCTTGCAGTTCTCACAAAGAAAAAATACAACTCTAGACATTTAAAAAAAGAAGAAAAGGAAAAAAAAAAAGAAGTGGTGGGGGGAGAAGATGAAACATGCGTTCTAGGTTGGATCATTGATGGAGTCTTTTGAAAAAGTGCGAACAAACCATTATCATCCTCAAGTAGACAAACAATGAATTGTTGACAACTGATGCCGTCATTTTTAATTTCAGCATGCTGCATTACTATTCTGTTTTTTTCTGTTCAGGTGTTTTTCCTCTGTATCTATTTTTTCTTAACTGTGGCTATTTCAGTACAAATGGTAGAACACCATCCTGGATTTTGATCTTCCATCGGTAAAGTGGTTTTATTATTCAAGATGATTGTGTGTGTGTGTGTGTGTGTGTGTGTGTGTGTGTGTGTGTGTGTGTGTGTGTGTGTGTGTGTGTGTGTGTGTGTGTGTGTGCGCGTGCGTGCGTGTGTGCGTGTGTGTGTAATGTGTTTGTGTGTGTGTAGTGTGTGTGTGTGTGTGTATGCATGACATAAAGTTGATATATAGGGCATTAAAATGACCCTTGGCTTAATGTTTTTATGTACTGCTATGTATTTCTATCAGTTGTCAAAATCACGTTTGAAGTGCCAGGAAATGCCAGTTAAGGGCCTGTAATTTGGCAAAAAGTATACAGCTTCAGGAGGCATTACTCCCTGACCCCATAAATGCACTTCTCCTTGACCCTGCTAAAGGGGCCTGTCCCAAGACTTGCCTGCACTTTCATGTCTATTTAATGATAGTCAGTATGAAAAAAATGTTAACAAACAACAAGCTGGAAAGGTATTTCTTTTCTTTATGTGGACAAATTGTCTCATTACCACTCTTTCTCTAAGCATTATTTTGTCTCTCTTTAGCATTGTCCCCTGACCTCTGTCTGTTTATGTTTGTGTGTGCGGTCATGCTGCATTAGTCTTTTGGTGATGAAGTTCATTTCTCAGAAAATTGGCTGCAGGAGAACCTTCAGTTTGGCGTGAACATTGACATCACCAGCTACATTGACGACAAGCGGGAGACCCACAATCCTGCTGGTCGAGCCCATGCCCCTGTCGTGTGGGACTTTTATCAGGTAGCTAGCTGTCACTCTTCCTTTGCAGTCAGTTGTTACAAAACCAAATCTTTTTGTTTTAATATGTACAGTCTTAAAAAAAAAAAGAGAAAAAATGAACTGTAAAAAGAGATGTCAAAAGTATTACGCTTCTTAACTGAATCAGCCTGCTTTGGTATACTCACATTCTATCCTCCCTCGCGGAGCACCTCAAAAGAAACAGAATATCTCGGGAGATGGTTTCTCGTATTTCACAGAGTTCCTTTTTAATGATAAGCTTTAAATGTTCATTCTCTTTCCTTTCATTTCCTTACTCTTGTTATCTGCTGATCCAACCTACTCTACCAGTTGAGTCTCTTTGTCATGATCATACTTGTTTTAAACCATGAGGATTAAGTGGCAAGATTTCAGGTGGGAAGGCTTTTCTTAAGTGGTGTTGTGCATTGCATTGGAAATATAATATGAATTGTTAGAAAATGTGTGATCTTGCATTACAACAACCCCAAACTGCAGTAAGCTAATTTTTACCACACCTCATTTATAGATTTTGGTGATTTTGTTTGATTTTAGTTTGTACTGCTGTTTTCTCTTGACTTAATTCAACATACAGCTGATCATGCTTGTGAGTTTAGCAGTTTATGGATATGCAATAAATTGAATCGTATTTTTTCTACTTAATTTTATTTGTATGTTTATTTGTTTGAGGTAGTTCTTTTTGTGCTTAATTAACAACTGGAAAAGACCTAAAGCAGGTGTTGTTGATCTGTTCAAATGTAGTATTTCTTATTGCTTGTGAAACTGTTTTATATGTGGCATCTCCTGTGCTTCAGAAAGGTTGTTCCGTGCGTTCTTGACCCCCAAACATACAGCCGCAATGTGTGGAGAATCCTGTCTGTCCTTCAGGAGTTTTTTAACTGCAGTGTCGGCGCCAATGTGTAAGTTTGAAATGTGATAAGAAAGAAATTACGTGTAAGGTGTGTTGATTGCAATAGTTTCTTAAATGCCTCTTGAATATCTGCCCAAAGCTGCACTGAATACAGATTGATGTTTCTTTAAATGCATGTTGACATGAAATCTGGTGCATAATTGTGTTAATTGTAAGGTTTTCCATCATACAAAATGCAGGGTTATCCATCTACCTCCGGGAAAAAAAAAATGGCACTTTCTACATGGCTCACAAATAAAATGAAGGTGAATACTGACTCATATACCAATGTTGATACACATTTTCTCTTAAAATCGTGTTAAAAGAATAAAATGAAAAAAAAGATTGAAAAGAAGAAAGGCAATGTGTGTGGACAAAATACAAATCATTATGTCATGTTCCACAAACTAATTGAATACATTTTGGCAGAATGGCTGACAGAATGAGTTCATCATGACATACAATATTTGGAAAATTGAAGGAGAAGTACATTTTAATGACCAATGCTTCACCATGCTGGTGCCAGCAGGGGCCTGGTTCCTGTCCCATAGAGAGGGCTACCCTTTGCAAGATATTGATCAGTTTAGGTATCGATCTGAGGGCAAAAGGAAGATAGTAGTGGAGTAACGATCCCACAGTGGCCTGTGGTCAACTGGTTGGAGCATTTGCCGGCTTAACTATCACGAGTTTGAGTTATTGGGGGGGGGGTGATTTTTTATTCAGCTTTGTCTGCCCAGTGGTAGATGGGTACCTGATTCAGTTCAGGGAAGGATAAAGGTGGTGGAAGAAGAGGGATAGGGTTCGCTCTCCACCATGCTGTGCGCTTTATGCAGTGAACCCTTGACCATTTGCTGTCCCTACGGTCATTGGTTTCCCAAATTTTGCTAGAGTTGTGGCCCTTGGAACTAAGGTGTATTCTAATTTCCTTGCACCATGTGATTCTCCCAGATACCTGACACCCCCTGGCACTCAAGGGTTTGCTCCTCACTATGACGACATTGAAGCCTTCGTCATTCAGCTGGAAGGGAAAAAGCACTGGAAGCTGTACAACCCCAGGTAATGTAATCAGCCCGAATGGGTCTTATTTCAGTGCAAGGTGCAAACAGGTGTGTGTGTGTCCCTGTGTGTGTCCCTGTGTGTGTGTGTGTGTGTGTGTGTGTGTGTGTGTGGACAGGTTTGTATTGCTGGTATGTCTTTTCCTTGATGGTTTTTAGTGCCTGTGTGTTTGTATGTATCTTTCAGTGTTATTCAGTTTTTTGTATGTCTTGTCTTTTCTGTGCTTACTTATCTTGCCCAATAAAGTTTTTAAGCACCTGAATTTCGTGATATTGTGTGTAAGAAAGACCATTAATGGTTCAGCATTCATTATCTGCAGTTCTAATTAACTAACAGCGGGTAATGATTCCATCAAAACTTTTGTATTTGAAATTAAAACTTATCTAATACGGACAAGATAAACTGTTTACAGCTGTTTTTCCATACCCACTCTGTATTATACTTATGTGTGTTATGTTGTTTTTTATTTAGATTTTTTTTTATAACTGATTCATGCTATAAGTCATGTCATGGTGCTTTTCCATTGTTGTGTTTTCTGTTTTATATTAATGACAGAAAAAGCTCCCCTTGGATATTTACTTTAGTCCTCTGTTCTGTAGGACTAATGCCCAGACAAGTATTAAGGTCAAGTGGAAGAAGTTTTTTTTTGAAACTGTGATTTTATCATACAAGGGAAAGAAATGGTGACTTGTAAAGCCAGTGCTCCATATGGTCAGAGGTCGTTAACTAGGGGTCAGAGGTCGTTAACTAAGGGTCAATTCGTGAGGATGTGTACAGCCTAGCAGACTATGCAGACCACCTCAGAACAGCAAGAAAAGCTGTTAAAAACGGAACTGTGTACAAATACATCTCTTAAAGTCAGATTGAAATGAAAATAAGTCTAAAAGTTTATCACAGGTAAGTTTGAGTGCTTTAATTCTTGATTATCACAGCATTTTACGCATACAGATTTTCATAGGCATGTAAGTGTATTATATATGCTTATGTTTACAGGTAATGAGTGTCTTAAAACAGCTGCGACATAGCCAGTGTTCACTTTCATTTCCTTATTTATTCAACAGGTCAGATGAGGAGACTTTGCCAAGATTCTCAAGCAGTGAGTGACATTTACCTTTTATGGTTCTGTAGCTCCCTTCTGACCTTTCCTCTGCCCTTCCATCCTCCCACCATTCCATCCCTTCCTTCCAGTATTGTCCAAACTGACTCCAAGGTCTCTGATAGTCTGTGCACACCAATCTTATGGGTAGTGTGTGTGTGTGTGTGTGTGTGTGTGAGTGAGGGAGAGATAGAGAGAAACTGTGAAGATTGTATTTGCGTATGAATTTTTAGTGAGCTGTGTTCTTCAGTACTGTGACTAGACTTGTAAATTTGAGTGTTTACTGTTTTGTTTGGGCACTTATGCCTGGCTGGAATAGTTCCTTTTTTTTTGGATTAGTTTTCTAGTCAGTTAATGTTTCTTTTCCTGTTGGTATGGTACTGGAAAGTGTTATGTAGCTTATGTTGGTGTTTACAGTGAAAATTGTTTACTGCTGTTTTTATAATTGTGAAATTTGTGCTGGCTATATTATGTTAGTTTTTATAATAAGATTGTTTACTACTGTTGTATAAAATGTGTGCTGGCTTTTTATATATTGATTTTTACAATGAAATTGTTTACAACTGTTGTATAGTATATGTGCTAGCTATATTATTTTAGTTTTTATGACAAAATTGTTTATTACTGTTTTGAAAAATGTGCTTTTTAGAGATTTTACTTTTTTTTTTTTTTTTAATAGAGTATAGCAGAAATGTTGATCACATATTCATGATAATAACGACTGTTCACAGAAAATTTTTCAAAGAATGATGTCGGTTCTCCCATTCTGGATGTCGTTTTGGAAGCCGGTGACCTCCTGTACTTCCCCCGTGGAACAATTCACCAGGTGAGTTTGAACGGAAAGACTGGACATCATTTATGACAGTGAAACAGACTTTTCCATAGTTTATTTTGTGAAAAGACTGATAATTAACATACTTCACTTTCTAAAAGGTTCCAGCAGACTTTCTGTCAGTATTCCATAGTTAGTCACCCACATACGCAATTGTGAGGGGAGGAAATCGAAGGTTAAACCTTGATGGGAATCCCCTGAATTTATGTCTTCTGACCCTGTGCATGTCAGCTTTAGACTTTTCTTTTGGAGTTTAGGCCTCTTCTTTTTTAGAGTTTGCAGATATAGCGGAATCTGTGACTTAAGTCTCCAAATAAAATATTGCAATAATACAAAATGCTGTAGTTTTTAATAGTATATTTTTCATTGTGATCTCTGTAAAGTAGATATAGGTTTCAAGCTCTGGACTCGGATAAGCAGACTTAGATAAATATTGGTGCCATCCAAGTCCTCAAAAGCTTGTGAGTGACATTGGTTTACTTTTGGACTGATTTATCTTCAGGAGACGAAAGTAACGAATGATTGAATGAACAAAAGAAATACCACAGAAATGGATGAAAGTGTGGAAACATGATCATGTCTTATCTCCCCTGAAAGCTGTTCCCTGGCCTTTCATAAAATGAAGAATTCAGCACACCTTTCTGTGGCTTTTTCTGTGCCTGTCTCTCTGACTTTCTGTCTGTCCCTACTCTGTCTAGACAGCGTTGATCATTTCAAACATGTATTTCTCTCTATGTCACACTAGAAATGAAATGTTTGGCTCAACTCTCTGGAGTTCTTTACCATGTGTTACATGTGACATAAAGAATGCAGCTGTCTTAACGCTTTACAAGTTCTACACTATTCCGCCGTTCCACCATACTTTGCACAATATACCATAATTTACAACTGATCTGCCTTGTCCTGTCTCTCTCAATCAACCCTGTGTCTCATTTGGGGTATTTGGGAAGTTTTGGGTGTTAAGGTACACTGTCTTAGAACAGCAGTTGGCCAAAGTTGCAGCCAATGTGTGTCTGCTTTGATTTGCCGCTGAAAATTAAAACAAACAATAGTTTCGGGGTTTTGTTTCGAAGATGGTGATGAGTGGCAGTGATAGATGACTGTTCATTCAACATGATTGGACAGTTTAGTGACCCCAAGCATTGCTGAATCAATAACAACTCACAAAGTGATTTAGAAAATTATTTTCATGCCATTTGTAATTAGGGGTGCAAGTGAACGTGTATGTCTATCTGTGTGAGATGCTAGTTTACTGCAATTACTGTGGTGTTTTGCTGCCTACAACACCTGTTAAAGTGATTATATCAATTTATATTTTCACGTGATAACTTTTAGATATTTCTTAATGTGTGCATATCAAGACATTTCCTGTGGTGTTCTCAGCGATTGCAAAACACCAACTAAATATTATGGATACAACGCTGTATAAATCTATTATATTTGGTAGAGATGGCAAATGTTTTGTTGCTGTTTAAATGACCATCTCCCTCTGTTATTTTGTTGTTTACAGTGATTGGCTGCTTCTGTTATTTTCTTGAGCTGCTGTTGTTTCGTTGTTTGAAGTGACCATCTGCTTCAATCATTTTGTTGTTTGAAAGTGACCATCTGGTTCAATCATTTTGTTGTTTGAAAGTGACCGTCTGCTTCAATCATTTTGTTTGTTTGAGTGACCGTCTGCTTCAATCATTTTGTTGTTTGAAGTGACTGTCTGTTTCAATCATTTTGTTGTTTGAAGTGACCGTCTGTTTCAATTATTTCTTGTGTTTCTGTGCCCCTGCAGGCCAGTGCCACAGAGGACAAACATTCGCTTCACGTGACGTTTTCTTGCTATCAGCGCAACACATGGGGGGATCTCTTGGAAAAGGTTTGTGTGTCCTGTTAGTTAGACATCTCCGATTAACAAAAAAAAATTCACTCATGGTATATATCTTGCTCTGAAATTACTTTTTTTTTCGTTAACATTGAAATTTTGTGAATGGTGCGTCTCACTCTGAACTTCCTATTTTCATTAACATTGTACTAATTCTGAAAACAAGTAAAAATTGAAAAAAAAGGGGAGCATTAAAAAAATACCCAACGACAGCAATAAAAAAAACAAAAATGCAGAAAAGCACCATTGGTTTGTTGCAGATTCATATGTTCTAACATGAAGACAGTATTCTCTGTAAGTGTGTTGGGCTATTTCCCTGTAATGAAATGCTGCTGTGTCAGTTGATCGTCACCTAGTGCCGTGATCTCAATAGAGGTGGGCACTTTTCCCCTTATCCTTTCCCCCTCCCCACCCCAGTCCCACTCCCAGTATGAATAATTTTGCTTTCAAGAGGTAGGCAGTTAAGGTGTGTATGTGTGTGTGTGTGTGTGTGTGTGTGTGTGTGTGTGTGTGTGTGTGTGTGTGTGTGTGTGTGTGTGTGTGTGTGTGTGTGTGTGTGTGTGTGTGTGTGCGTGTGCGTGTGTGTGTGTGCTCACTCACAGGTTTCGTTTCTTTTTTTTATGTCAGTTGTTGCAATTTACATTTACACGAACTCCCTGTTCCGTGCTTGCGTAAAGCAAGGTTTTCAGTGTTCTTCCTTTGCCTGTGTCCGCCATTCTTCTCCCCCCCAAAAATGGTATTTTAGGCTCAGGCTCTTTCAGATGGTTGTGGAGAAAAAAGGCACGGCCCAGTGGTGGTGTTAGTCATTTGCTTTTAGTACAGGTTTAATGTTGATACCCACTTCATTTGATATGGGTGGCAGAGCAGGGATGGGAACTTTCTAACTCCGCACTGACACTAGTTTAGGGGAGGGACAGTTTTAAATATGTGTTGTATGTTGAGCTCACCTGGAGATGATGAGAAGTGTGGTGAGGGAAACTTTGTTTTTGATTGAAAACATGGCTGGGGGGGGGGGGGGGGGGGGGGGGGAGAGGAGGGGATAGGCGAAAGATTCATGTCTTCACTTTTATAAATGTTTCTGATTTACCCAGCCAACTCAACATTATGAAAAAAAGATTCTTTCATTTTTATAGTTTCTCCATCCGTCATATTACTGATGAGATGCAGTCATCCAGGTATCTCCAAACTTTGGGTTCAGAGGAATACTGATGATGTGAGATGTAACTGATTTCTTCTGCTAGGGAAAAGAAGACAAGATAATTGTGTGACTGGAAGTAGGAGATATAAAACTGTGTTGTTTTTGTTTCTCTTTTCACGATGGAACTTTTGTCAGCTAATGTTGTGACAGCTCTGAAATGGCCCTGTGCTGTTGTCTGGTCTACAGAATAATAGAACTGAACTAAAGTAAACTAAACTAAATGTCACCTCTTTTTTCTTCTGTTCCCTTTCTCACTGCAGAGCCACATTATCACATGCTTGCTGATTTAATGGCAAATTACTGTTACAAGTTAAATTTATCATTCTTTCACTCTCTCCAGTCATTTCTGCATCCACACAACACACATGTAATCAAGCCTAGAGACGTGTGTTTATTTACTCATTAAGTTTTCTTTTCCCTTTATCAATTACTTTGGTTTGTTGTTTTCGTTTCAATAAGTTCCTATGATCAGTCATACATATATTTTGACCATTTCTTTGATTTGGTATGTTTATGTCGATAGCTGGTTCCGCAAGCGCTGGCGATGGCGATAGAGGAAAACGTGGAGTTCCGCCGTGGGCTACCTCGTGACTACCTGGGTTACATGGGCATTGTGCATCAAGACAAAGTGAGTACGTCACCTGGATCCTTGTGTTTCTTCCTCTTCAGCATTGTTGGTCATATTAAAAGGGTGTTGTGGGGAGAAGTCTGTCATCTGCCTGGTGATGTCACTGGTCCTGGTAGTTTGTCTCCCAGGTCCACCGCACCAGGTCATGTTCCCTGTAGTGGGGCATCAGGTGAGACAGGGCTGGGGATTGTGGGGCTGGTGTCTAGACCAGTGCTACGTTGGCCCTCATTCATTCGTGAGGTCTTCAGCCTGAAGATAGCCATACTAAACAGACTATCTGCTGCAGCATGTGACAAGATTCAGTGCATGGCTGCATTTCACTTTTTTTTTTTTTGTTGTTGTAACTTCACAGTACAAAGATGGCTTTACAAACAAGAAAGTTAGGGGAAAAAGTCGGACAAAGTTTTAGAACAATGCAACACACTCGACCTGCTCAAGGGGGGAAAAGTGAAATTTGAAATTTGACCGACGTGAGGTTCTCACCAGCCCTGGCAAAGTCCAGCTTGTAGGGCACTGTGGCAGAGAGAGAAGGAAGAGGCTGCTGATGAAAGTGTGAGGACAGGAGCATGGAGTGGTCAGGGATGTCTTTGCCAGCTCTTCTAAAGCCACAGAGAACTGTAACAGAAAGAGAGATAGTGTGTGAACGTTACCAGTAACACCTCAATGGCCTCTGCTTGGGGGATTATGAGGCAGATGTGATGGGCTGTAGTTTCTTTTCTTTGTTCTTTATTCAAAAGCACATCTATTGTTGTTGTTATTTTTTCCTTTTTTTTTTTTGAACAAATGAATACAATAAATAAGCTTATGCACAAAGACTAAGGAACATAATAATCAGCATAATGTCATTCAGGATAGTGAATATGACCAGGAAGGGGAATATGGAATACCAAATGATAAAGCAGAGAGAGAGAGAGAACATGTTGTCTTCAATATTTTTTGTTGTTTTTTTGTTAATAGGTTGTGATTTAAAAAGGGAGGTATAAGAACAAAGATTATGCACAGCTGATGTTTGGTTTGTTCATTCTTCCTTTAGCGTATGTCTATTCACAATAGAGAAGCTGTATACTGGGTATATTGAGAGTGTGTACTGCACTCAAAAAGGGAATTTGGGGCAATTGCTCTGTTAGCCAACTGCCATCTGTGTGTGTGTGTGTGTGTGTGTGTGTGTGTGTGTGTGTGTGTGTGTGTGTGTGTTTGCTGCTTGTGTGTGCATTTTGGCATATCATGAATTTGTAGCAAGAATAAAAGTGTGAAAACTATCTGAAACAAAGAATGAGCCTCAAACAAGTCAAAGGCAGAAAAACAATGCAATAGTAGTAAAGAGAGACAAAAAAAAAGAGGCAGTCAAAAGAGTGATATGTCAAAGGAAATTAATAGTTTTGGGGGCAATGGGGGAGGGGGGGGAGATGAGAGAGGTCAGGAGCAGGGGGGATGGATGTGGTGGGGGCTACAACTGAAACAGCCTCAAGCAATCCCATGGAGAAATGTCATATAAAATCTTTGGAAAGAAAGAGATACGGGCATTCATGTATACAGATAGATCTGTTGCATTTTGTCTCGATGTTCATGTTGCAGGAGAGCTCGGAGCGTGAGCAGTTTCAGAAGAAGGTCGAGGGGCTGTTGAAGTCCATGGTGGAGTACATGCCCCTTGATGCCGCCTGCGACCAGATGGGAAAGAGAGCCGTCCATGATGCCCTCCCTCCAGTGCTGACAGAGCGTGAGTACACTGCTGTTCGTCACTGGTCTACACTGCCAGCGTAACAGGCAGAAGATTCTGCTGTAATTAGGGGTCTTGGGGCTTCTGACAGAGGAACAGAACGTCGTCAACCTACACTGAGATTTTTGCCCTTTATGTCGAGTGAAACCTCCAGTTGATTTTGTCCTGCATGCTGACTAAACCTTCCAGGTGTTGGCCCACTCTGAGAATTTTGTCCTGCGTGCTGACTGACTAAATTCCAGGTGTTGGCTCACTCTGAGAATTTTGTCCTGCATGCTGACTAAACCTTCCAGGTGTTGGCCCACTCTAAGAATTTTGTCCTGTGTGCTGACTGAACCTTCCAGGTGTCAGCCCACTCTGAGAATTTTGTTCTGCATGTTGACTAAACCTTCCAGGTGTCGGCCCACACTGAGAATTTTGTCCTGTGTGCTGACTAAACCTTCCAGGTGTCGGCCACACTGAGAATTTTGTCCTGCGTGCTGACTGAACCTTCCAGGTGTCAGCCCACACTGAGAATTTTGTCCTGCGTGCTGACTAAACCTTCCAGGTGTCGGCCACACTGAGAAATTTTGTCCTGTGTGCTGACTGAAACCTTCCAGGTGTCAGCCCACACTGAGAATTTTGTCCTGCGTGCTGACTAAACCTTCCAGGTGTCGGCCACACTGAGAATTTTGTCATGCATGCTGACTAAACCTTCCAGGTGTCGGCCACACTGAGAATTTTGTCCTGCATGCTGACTAAATCTTCAGGTGTCGGCCCACTCTGAGAATTTTGTCCTGTGTGCTGACTAAACCTTCCAGGTGTCGGCCACACTGAGAATTTTGTCCTGCGTGCTGACTGAACCTTCCAGGTGTCAGCCCACACTGAGAATTTTGTCCTGCGTGCTGACTAAACCTTCCAGGTGTCGGCCACACTGAGAATTTTGTCCTGCATGCTGACTAAACCTTCCAGGTGTCGGCCACACTGAGAATTTTGTCCTGCATGCTGACTAAACCTTCCAGGTGTCGGCCCACCCTGAGATTTTGTCCTGCATGCTGACTAAACCTTCCAGGTGTCGGCCCACTCTGAGAATTTTGTCCTGCGTGCTGACTAAACCTTCCAGGTGTCGGTCCATTCTGAGAATTTTGTCCTGCATGCTGACTAAACCTTCCAGGTGTCGGCCACACTGAGAATTTTGTCCTGCATGCTGACTAAACCTTCCAGGTGTCAGCCCACACTGAGAATTTTGTCCTGCGTGTTGACTAAACCTTCCAGGTGTCGGCTCACACTGAGAATTTTGTCCTGCATGCTGACTAAACCTTCCAGGTGTCGGCCACACTGAGAAATTTGTCCTGCATGCTGACTGAACCTTCCAGGTGTCGGCTCACACTGAGAATTTTGTCCTGCATGCTGACTAAACCTTCCAGGTGTCGGGCCCACTCTGAGAATTTTGTCCTGCGTGCTGACTAAACCTTCCAGTGTGTCGGTCCATTCTGAGAATTTTGTCCTGCATGCTGACTAAACCTTCCAGGTGTCGGCCACACTGAGAATTTTGTCCTGCATGCTGACTAAACTAAACCTTCCAGGTGTCGGCCCACTCTGAGAATTTTGTCCTGCGTGTTGACTAAACCTTCCAGGTGTCGGCTCACACTGAGAATTTTGCCAATAATGTTGTTTTAAACTTCTTCTTGTAACCTCAGACTGGAAATTTTGTCCTTCATGTTGACTGAACCTTCCTGTAGTCAGTCACATCTAGTATTTTGCTCTGTATGTTGACTATACCTTCCTGTAGTCAATCACATCTTTGAATTCTTGAAAGAGATGAACATTTTTCATAGGATCTGAGATTTAACAGTTTGAAGGTTTTTTTTTTTTTTTTTTTAACAAACTTTCAGATAGGCTTTTAGAAGATGTATTGTAAAAAATTTGTGTGAATGAATGACTTGTGAGTTGATTTTAATGTGGTGACAGCCCTGATATGGCCCTTTTCGGTCGGCTTGGCTATAAGCAACATTATGTTATCTTATCTAATCACATTTAGTATTTTGCTATGTATGTTTACTGAACTTTCCTTTAGTCATCTCACGTTTAGAATCTTGCCCTGATGTTGACTGAAGATTTGTGCTGTCACCACCCCACATCAGCAGTTTTGCTTTTGAAATTGTCGCGAATATTTCGAAAAATCTCAGTCTTGAAATTTGACTGAACTTTCCTGTAGTCACTTTACACTGATAATTTGTGTTTTATAAAGACTGAACTTTTCTGTAGTCACGTAATGGTGAGAAATTTGATCAGATCTTTCTGGTGTTACCTTACGCAGAGAAGTGTGTCTTTTATGTTGACTGAACTTCCTTTCGTCAGTGAGAATTCAGTGTTCTGTGTTGGCTGAACCTTTCTGAAGTCACTCTACATTGAGAATTGAAAATGTTGTCATACATATTAAGTGACTTCCTGCAGTCACCTCATATAGAGAGTTTTGCCTTGTGTGTGACTGAACCTTTCTGTTGTCACCTTACAGAGGGAATTAATTTTGCCCTTTATGTGAACTGAATATTTCTGTTGTCACCGTAGGGAGAGAATTTTTTCCTGCGTGTCATCAGTTTTTTGGTGATGATTATTTTGTCTTTTATCGTAACCTTTCTTTGTCATACAGTGAGAATTTTTCCCTGTGTAGTGGTGAGCCTTTTCTGTGTTCAGCTTTCAGCGATAATTATATCCCTTACCTTATTTGAACCTTTCTGTTGTCACCATGCAGTGAGAATCTCACCCTGTTTGTTGATTGAACTTTTATGTTGCCATCTTTCAAAAATGATTTTGACATTGATTTTAACAAAACCCATTCTGTTGTCAGCTTCTCTGAAAGGTTTTTCCCTTTACATTGACAGAAGATTTATACCTTACTGTGTGATTGAAAAAAAAAAAAAAAAAAAGATCTTTAATCGTAAAGCAGCCACAATAGCTCAGTTGGGTAGAGCGCTGCACTCGTGATCCAGGCAATCCCAGGATTACAGTTTCGAATTACTGTTTTGATGTAAGGGGATTTTTCCTATGGATCTGATATTGGTTCTATTCTTTTTCCCAAAAAAATTCTTCAAATGAGACCTAAACTGCACATGAGAAAGATCTTGCCCATGTGTGTGTGTGTGTGTGTATATATATATATATATATATATATATTTTTTTTTCATATATATATATATATATATATATATTTATTTTATTCAGATTACCAGCTTCCCGTAGGAAGAGAAGGCCAGTTTGGCTGCAGGTATTTATGACATGAATACACATAGCATGCACTAACAGAATGAAAGAATGAATGAAAAACTGAGTGACTGATGTTTGACTGAACAATACATGAAACAACTGAATGTAGCGCCAGCAGGCAGCTCTTTAGTCGGCTTTAAGCAGATAAGTAGCTCATCGTGTAAACAAGAGCATGGATTGTAGAGTGTTACAGTAGCTCATCGTGTAAACAAGAGCATGGATTGTAGAGTGTTACAGCTTGGTCTCTGACTGTGGATAGGGGCTACATAAATACTCTTGATAATAATAACAATGATAATGAATTATAAAAATGATGAATATTGTTTAGTGCTATGGCTGTCTCAGGAGGCATATTTTGATCAAGAGGATCTCTGAAGTATGAAAATTCTGTAAGCTGTGAAACATGCTTGCACACACCTGTATTCGCATATGCACTCACATGCAGTAAGGGCAAGTTCACATTACATAGGGAAAAAAGAGAGAGAAATGAAAAGAGATCATCATCACTCTGCTTTGCATCGGCTGATAGTTGTCCATCTTCTTTTCCATTTCACTTTATGTTCTCTGTGGCAGATCGTTTTTCACATACAAGAGTAAGGTATTGTTTTTCAATTGCTACTCATTTTGAGGGGAGATGCTCCAGTGTTTTTTACGAATGGGGTCAGTGTTGTGAAATCCTTTTTTTTTTCCCAGCCAGGACTTTCCGGTCAACAGTGATTAAAATACTAGGAATTGTGTCCGGTGAATGGGTGTTAAAGCTGTTTTCATTCCATGGTGGCAGGTGAGAAGTCCTGTTCTGTGCATGGAGGGGGGGAGTACTGGAACCCTAAGGAGGAACAAGTTCGTGGGATCGTGGAGCTTGAGCCAGACACACCTGTACGCATCATTCGCCATGGGGTGCTCAGGTGAGCTAGCTGTCTCTCCCATGCATCCTGCGCACAGGTGGAAGACCAGCATCACTTACATTGATTTGTGTCCTTCCCTGGTTCTGAGTAAATTGATTTGTGTCCTTCCCTGGTTCTGAGTAAATTGATTTGTGTCCTTCCCTGGTTCTGAGCATATTGATTTGTGTCCTTGCCTGGTTCTGAGTCAAACTACAGATCCATTTATAGACCAGCTGTAAGGGAACATGTCATGGAACAGATAGGAAAACTTATTCAGCCTCAGAAATTATTGGTATGCTTGTAGTAATCAGTTCTTGTCTCATGGATGATACTCTGATGATTATGTGTAAAGGGCAAAAGATGATGAAAATATCTGTCCAGGAACAATTAAACAAACAAAGTGTAATTCACTTGAGCAATACACATTGATACATTCAGTGATGCGCATGGATACAGAGGGTATGTGTTAATGCATCTGTATACACACAAAGACCCATACTTGTATGGAGCACTGGAGATACAGGTTAAATACTTGAAAACAGAGACGAAGTTTCTTTGAAAAAAAACCGAAAGCCTGAAATGTTTTATGCTTTGTTTGTGCATGCTTGATTAATCTTGAAACGTATAGAAACGTTTTTTGCTGTGGACAGGGATGTTGACAGAGGAGGATGAGGTTCGTGTCTACCACTCATTGGAGAATTCCCGAGTCTATCATGGCAACACTCCACAGTACATTGAAATCTCTTCAGAGGTATGTGCTTTCACTCATTTCTGCTTATGTTGTTGCATACTGTTGGTTTCTGTTTCAACTGTTTGTCTCATGACTCATCTTTTAACCCTCTTCAGTAAGCACTTATCTGAGCTTAGTTACACCGAAAACCATCGGCAAGATAGGTAACTCCGTAATTTGAACATGGTTACTCAATTAAAAAAATAATTTAAAAGAGAGGAAAGGAAAGAATGAAATGAAAATAATTTTTAAAATTCCTACGAATATATATGTTGCTATATCGTAAGTTTGAAGAATGTCACATGAGCTATTTACTCGGGGGAAAAAAAAAAAAAAATCTGTTTCTTCAGAACTTTCTTCTGAATCGTTGCTCATCATACCTTGAACCTCATCCCAGTTGAAATCTAGGTCACTCTAAGCTTCATTACCCAGCACTTTCACCAAAGTCTTATGCCGTAATTCTACAAATCACAGTATCTCCATCACTAAATCTCATTATAGAACGGCAGAAATCAAGGTTAGCCATGGTGAAAAACAGCATTTCGACTTCAAAACTTTAAAAATTCCTAACTCAAGAACCACGGCACGCATCGACTCGCGTTTTTTTTTGCAGACGGTAAAATGGCTACAGGAAGAAGGAAATCACGTTCTCGCGAGACTTCCTTTTCTACGAGAAACATGGCGGCGCCCATTGTTGCCACGTGTTTTACCGGGCGCTGACAGACACTCAGCGTTTTGGCTGTGTGATTTCGGCCCGATTGTCAAGAGAGTTAAGGTGTCAAATGAAGAGAGTTGACATGCAGCCAGCTGCTGTGGTGCAGTGGTCTGTGTCAGGGTTGTGAGTTGTATGATGGTGGGTTTGAGTCCTGCCAGAGAAGTATAGCTGTGGAATTTCCAGCCCTGACTGGCTTCTCGCCACAGTTGTGGCGAGTGCGATAGACTCAAATGAAGAACCATGCATGCAAACAATTTTTTTTCACTAGACGGATGTGTCGTCATAGCATTGCTCAGATTTCCTGACCTGTATTGCAGGTGTCTGTATCTAACCAGTTTGGCTCAGGGCTACATAAAAAAAAGGAAGCATAGAGCACAGCCCTGTCATATTGTCCTAAACCAGATTGGAAATGTGTAGTGTCATCTCATCTTCTTCGACTTCGACTTTTCGAAAGGTCAGATCCTGTGGCTTTTCACACCGTGCTGTCATGGTGACCTCCTCATCCATGCCTGTGGCAAGTTCATGTCAGTGTCATGGATAGTAGCAAAATTCAGTTGGACTCTCGTTGGATCGATAAAGTGGCACACTCAGGAGGGAGATTCTTCCTCATGCTTGCATCACAATTAAGCAGTTACTGGTGTCAGCTGGGGCCTTTGTTGATTATTGTCATGCACATGTGGGCTCAGAACTGAATGCCTACAAAATGACTTCACGATCTGGACAGCCATATATAGACTGGTGTTGCTTGGACTTTGACATGAGGAGCCTGCGTGTAACTGCAAGCAGGGGCTGGAAAATAGTGCCAGGGAAAGTATGCTGCTGAGAGGGCTTTGTGAAATAAGAGGGCAAACAAAACAAGGGGACTGGCTATATCACCAGTATGCGTCAGTGGTAATATTAATTCTGAGTATGTTTTATTAGTTTGGAATAATTTTACTTGAGGACAGTTTGTAACTAGATGTATTAAGACTTAGAACCGCCAGTCTTTACTTTTTAGTGTATTTTGACATGCTTAAAGCTGTTTTGATTTTTTGTTCATTTAAAAAAGGTTATAGTCTTATCAAAACAAACTATTTTTGCTTAAATTGACAAACAATCAAAATCTGTTACCCCAGTTTACTAACTTTGTATTTATGTCAGTTACATCCAAGCAATCTCCCTGATCTAGTTCTACACTGGACAACATCAGGATGTCTTGTGTCACAGTATGCCCTTATGTAATCAACAAACCACGCCACAATATCTGAACCTGATTAAAAATTAACTCAAACAGAAGAAGAAAAAACCTTACTTCCATGGATAATTGTTAATGATTTTTGTTTTTCTCTTTTTTTTTTTTTTGTTTGGACTTTCACCTCTGTAAGGTGGTACTGTTTTCAACTGTGTTTGTCAGTTGGTCGGTTTGTCTGTCAGCAAGGGGATATGATCATTACTGCATTGATTTTACAAAAGTTGGGGAAATGGATAACAGTCTAATGATGAACCAGTAACAGTTTGGTGCCAGTACAGATCCACTGAACATGAGCACTGTCAAAAAAAAATGTTTACTTAGTTGTAAGCTGTCTATGATGTTACCATTTTCTTTGACTGATAAGATCATCTTTTCATATAAATGTTAACATGTATGAGGTATTTCATTATCAGTTAAAAAAAAAAAAAAAATCCAGGAAGCCATTCTCTTAGTCCATTCCCATTATTACTTCCCCTCATAGGATGTGGAAAGGGAAGAAAGGAGGGTCAAAATTTCAGGATTCATTGCAACTCTTAGCGCTGCTCTTCTAATTAGAGCATGTATATAATGTAAGAACATTTACAATATCGAATGCTTCAGTGACACAGATTGCATCAGAGCTATTGCTGTTTGCAGATGGCACCCGCAGTGGAATACCTGATTGATGTGTACCCGGAGTATGTCCCCATTGACTGTCTTCCACTGGAGACTCTGGAGGAAAAGGTCAGTTCAGATTCACTGGCTATTATCCTCTGCTGAAAGCATGACAAAAGGGCAACAGCAAAGAGAACCCATGTCATTTCAAATGTCATTTGTTGCTTTAACCCACCGTAATGCACCACGCTTGACCTGTGTTCAGGAACCACTTGAAACCATGCCCAACAAACGGCCGAAACCCAGATCCCAAAACAGGAAGCGAGAGCGTTTCTGTGTCCAAAATGTTTATTACACATCAGCAAACAATAAGGGAGGCAGAGCGGTTTATCTGTTGTTCATTTGCTGTTTTTGATAAATTTTGATTGATTTTTTTTTTTTGCTGCTTCGTGGAAGATCATGACAAACAGTAATTCTGACACTTGCTCAGTGTTTGATGCTTTGAATCAAGCAATATGGTAAGAAAACGAACTTGTGTGCTTGATGTAGATGTACTGAAGTGAAAGGTCACAGGGATATCGCTCACAAATAACTTGTCGGACTTTGGTGATCATTTTTTTAACAAGTTGTTATCGGGCGCTGGTGGCTTTAGATCAAAGAAAGTTATGAAAAAGAAGTATTCAAGTTACAGGCCAAAACGACATTATTTGAATTTATCTGAAAATTTAAAATCGAGAAACGGGAACATTTTCAAGTGATATTTGTGTACTTGAAATCAGCACCTTTAGTGTGATGTAATTTGCAGACAACTTATCCAGTAAGTTAAAATACTGTCATCAATATAAGTGCATGATTTAAATAATTAACCAGTGAGGCAAATCACTGGATTGTTTTCTTGCCAGGATTACTTTTGAGGTTGCCAGCCTGGTAGATTGTAACGGTCATCAGATCAAGAAAGGAAAAGAGAAAAAAGCAGTTCCATAGAATTGTTTCACCTTTCAGGGGTGCATTTTGGCAATATTTTTTAAAACTTTTTTTTTTTCTCCTGAAACTGAAAGACGGCAGTCAGTTTGAGATGAAGTTCATTGTTGACTATCAAGTGATTTACGTTGTCAGGAAGAATCATATATGCTTACTCACAAATGTTTTTCAGTCTGCTAATAATTATTTTCATTGAAAGATTGGGGGAAGGAAGGGAGTGAGGGGACCCGGCTGTATGGTGGCACACTTGTGTGTGGTGCAAGCATTTGATTGCGGCACACGTTTTGTGTATTGTTGGTTGGTGTTGTTTGTCTATCATGCAGTTTTATGTGAGCATTTATCTGCTGTGATTGGTGTTTATTATTTGTATTGTAGTTTGATGTCTGTATTTACCAGCTGTAATGTCTGGGGCATTCAATATATGTGGCACATGATCATTCTTGATAATTACAATAGGAAGTGAACAAAACAAACACGGAAAAAAAAATACCCACTTTGAAGTGGAAATACAGTGTTTTGCTGCAGATCAGAGCTCACCTTGTGGCTGGGGTGAAGGTCAGATGCGAGGGACACTTGTGTTGACTTTTTGCATTTCTCAAGAACCCATGAACACATTGTGATGAAAATCAATTAAATGATATACGTAACAGATATCTTCGAAATCTGCATCAGTAGTGCAGTCTTATATCACATGAACCACAATATGCTTGTGTTGTTTTTGACTTTGGAGTATTCCCTGCTTTTGTTGTAGTTGTTTGCCTTATATGGTCTGTGTGTTTTCAGTTGATATGTTGTAGTCGTTTGCCTTATTTGGTCTGTGTGTTTTCAGTTGAGCATGGCTTCCACACTGTACGACAAGGGTCTGCTGATGACAGAAGAGCCTCTGATGACCATGTACGATGAAGGTACCGACAGTGAGCAGGAGGAGGGGACTAGTCAGTGATGATCTCATCCTTACTCTCCACGTACCATGTAGTTCTTCTGTGTCTGGCAATGGCAAGAGCATGATTCCACTGTGAATAGTCTGGACACGATTCAGAGAGAATTATTGCGTGTCATGTTATGCAGTGATTGTCTTTGAAGGGGTGTGTGTGTCATCTGATGCGACTTGAATGCTGCGCCACAAAAGAATGAGGAACTGGCGGTGTATGTCTATATTTGGAGATTGTTTTGGAGCAGATGGATAATCTTAAATGTTCCAGATGATGCTGGAAAAAAGGATGTGGGACTTGGGCAGTAAGAAAAAAAAAAAAAAAAGAAAAAAAAATCAGTTGGGATGTCAGAATATGAATGATGTTCTCATTGGTTTTAACTCATTTTAATTGGCCACCAATTGTTGTCAGCAATTTTTTTTCCCTTCTTTGCAATTTGACTGTGCTTTTTTTGTCTTTAATTTCAGTTGCCTTCAATATGCAGATTTGACTGATCTTACCCTTAGTTCCATCAGCAGACTATGGTTTTAGAAATGCTTTATTTTAGGAGAGGTTTTTATATTGAGCTCCACACAGGGTCCATGTGTATGTAAGTCACAAACAAGCCTGTAGCTGACATGTTATTTGAATCATCTAGTTTAATTTGTGTGTATGTATGTGTATGTGTGATTGGTATGTACATGTTTGTGTGAGAGCAGGAGTCTGCATGCGTGAGCCATCCCTGAGCGACATCTGTGTGTGCATGCATGTGTGTGTGTGTGTGTGTGTGTGTGTGTGTGTGTGCAGTGTACATGAGTGCATTTGTATCATTGACTGTTTGCTGTGTTATGACAAATGTGGTGCTCTCTGTTGTCTGCAGAGTTTTATATGCCTGCACATGAGTTTTAAAAACTTGAAAGAGAGGATGATGTGAATGTTGAGCTGTAGTTGTTTCTTGTTAAATCCTTGGACATCTGATTGCAAATGAAACATAAATTGGGCATGTGTGTATGTGAGCGGCTTTGTGTATCATATGGACATGATCATATGCTAAGACATGCTTTAGACACAGTTCTCTGTTGCATTTGTGTGTGTGCATTCGAAGAATGTAAGTTTTTATGACTGCAGATGAGTGTACTTGCAAATGTGAATGCACGCATATGCGATGCGAACAGTGCTTTCTAATGAGCTGTTGGGTTTCCCCATGAACAAAAAGGCATTTTGGACTGATCGGATCCAGTAAAGACTGTTTGAATGCCATAAATCTCTCTTTGTTTTCTTGTTTTGTTGCTGTGAGAGTGATGAGTGTGTTGCTGTGAGAGTGATGACATCTCAGACAGACAGACAGAAGCGTGTGTGCACACTGAAAATACCACACACGAGATAGTATACAGTTTTAGTTTTACTGCACAGTTTGATCAGAATGTTGCTGGACACATCTCCCATCTCCCTTATCTGTTGCTGCATGGTCCGATCAGGCCTGTCTGTTGGGAGAGAGAGGTTAGGGTGTTTACAGCCAAGCTGACTGCAAAGGGCCATGGCAGGGCTGTCACCTTGTTGAAGTCAACTCTCCAAACATTGAAAAAAAAAAAAAAAACGAAGAAAAAAAAAAAAAACATGCAAACACATTATACTCACAACTTGTTAAAAGATTTTTTTTTTTAAAACATGGCCGGGACTTGGTTTAAACATTTCTTCCATAAAATCTCAGATCAATAAAACATTTTTTTTTTCGGAAACTCAAAAATCACATCAGGTGGGACATCTCTGAACAAGATTTTAACAGAAGGAATCTGCTGAAAAGTGTTCTATGTTTGCCGTCGTGCAAGGCCCAACACTCTGTAAGAACATGTTTTATGGCGAGAGCTACATTACATGGAATGCACTATGGAATTTATTCATCCTTTAAAAGACACAAGTGGGTGTAAAAGGCATGTCCTGTATTAGAGAGGAGTAGAAGACAAACATGTAAGCTTACATGTGGAATTTTTGTATGAATTCCGTGCTGAGATGCTGTTCTGTTTTCAGCAGGTTTATAGCCATACCCAGCCAGCGAAACCACTCTGCATCACCATAGTGCAATACAAGTTTTCACATGAGAATATGATGATGACCAGATTGAAAAACTTTGCACCCAGCTCAGAATGATCGTGAACAAGGTTGACAAGAAAGACAGCCTCATTGTTCAGCGCCAATCTCTGGAATGCCAAGATCTCACTTCATTCCATGAAATCACAATGCTATCAAATCTGTTCATTTTGTCTTTTATTTTTCGGAACTTTTTCAGTCGTTAGAAGGTATTGTTAACTGGAGTAAATTGATCAAAGCAAGTGAAGTCATTTAAGTTTCGACAAGAATTGGTCATCTTTTACATGATTTAAAACTGCACAGTCTGCGCTCCTTTGTCATTACGCATGGTTTATTTGTTTTTTCTGGTGGTTTCAAAGTGAGGTGACTGCAGGCAGGAATCGAAACAAATTTTATCAGGAATTTGAAGTAATTCCACCAGTTAATGGGGACAAACAAGACACAAGACAAAACACGACTCATTTCGACCTCCTAGGTCTCTTCTTCAGGCAAGATAAACAACATTTCTGGACATTGAAAAAAGAACAAACAATAATCATCTCAAATTCGGTGCAAGATGGGCGTTACAGATGCATGTGCGTGTGTGTGTGTGTGTGTGTGCGCGCGCGCGCGCGCACAGATACAAAGATTAAAAGAAGAAAAGGAACTGATACACTCGTCCACACAGCTTGACAATCTTCATCTCACTTCACTCCCATCTCTGT
>JADBJO010003526.1:87500-90000 GCA_016801955.1 Conus betulinus
CGCAGATTATAGTCAGCTAATCAGAGCAGGTCCAGTCGTGTCAATCAAACATATCAGACCGGACACAAGCCCTCAGAGGGCGAGGCCTTTCCTCAACCAATCAGCGCACAGGGCACACCACTGAACGTTCGGGGACTCACCGCCCTTTTCACCCTATTTAAAGAGCAGGGACCCTCGGGATGCTATCAGCCGAGGAGGACGAGAGGTCGAGAAGTGTTAGTCTTCATCCTCTGGCACAACTTCTGTTACTGCTGTTGATATTAAGCGAAAGCTTCGTGGACATGTTCGCCATGGAGAGTCAGCTGAAAAATCCATCGTGCCGCTGCCCTGCTTGGTTGCTGCATCGTCGGTGGCGCCGTGGGTGAGGTGGAACTGGGCAACGTCATCAAGGTCCTCAACAACTACGACCCCGTGCCGTACAAAGGTGAGAGGGCAGGGGTCATGGGTCAGGCTTTGGTCAGGGTGGTGACTGAGGGGGTATTTTTTTGTTCATCTTCATTACCAAGTTTCTGTTTTCCAATCCTACGTCAGAAGGGGGCGCAGGAGAGCGCCACACCGCCACAGTCTGAAGGATCTTGGATCTGCACTTTGATCTGGATCCGCATCACTGTTGTATTTGTCCTTGGACCACACCAAGGCTGCATCAAAATGTTGTTATGCTCTGCATAGTTATGCGGGGATTGTCTTCAGTTGTGACAAGCTCCTGGCATAACATTATCAGTCTCCCAAATCCCCCGAAGTCGGAGTGTGGCTGCCCATGTGGCGGGGTAATTAAAAACGGTCACACACGTAACGTTCTCACCCCCAGCTGATGCATTTGTACCATAGCGTTCAAGTACTTCAGCTGTTCGGATGACCCCTGGAGTCTTTCAGCGAGGGTACGACGAGAGGACAACAACAACAACAACAACAAACAACATCTTTGGACCACATTCTGTGTTCCCACCCAATTTGGTTCAAATCGTTTCCATAGTTGTTGCTGTTGTTGTTGTTTTTTTTGTTGTTTTTTTGTGAACAGACCCTGCTGGATCCTCGTTTCGATCTGGATATACATGTTCATGGTTTCGTCCGTGGGCCATACCCCATCTCTTCACCACCGGTGTAGTAGTTTCTCCGCTCCTCTGGAAATGTCGAACAGATCATGGAGTTGCCCTTAGTTATGGATCCCTATCATGGATCTGCAACACAAATAATGGCTTCATCTATGGGTCACATTCACTTTCACCACCACGCTTTGTAAAGTGGGTCAGTATTTTTTTTGTGTAATGATGCCGACAGGTAAAACAAATCCATAAGGATAAAAATTGAAAAAAAATAAAAATAAAAAAAGAAAAGTAACAGGCACAGGGGTGAAAACAGTGCTTCCGTGGTGTAGATAATTCGCAGAGAAAATGAAATAAAGCTCCTCGTTTTTGGTTATCTTCTTGGTTCATTGGCCTCCTTCCTTCATTTTATTACTTACTCTATGAATGATGTGGAAAATATAATAGACCCAGGATTTCTAAAAACGAGCCGAAATACAAACACATATAACAAAATGGAAAGTAACGCAAATTCAATATACGATGCAAAACATAAACGTTCGGCGATTGTGTCGCGAAAGCTATGTTTAAAGAAAACGCAGTTGTCGAAAATGCTCTCGTCTGTTTTGTTTTGTACTCAAATCTGCGATTCTTTACATTTTTTGGGGGGCGAGTTCGTTTGTATATCTTCCATGAAGCTAACATTGAGTTTCGTTGATATCTTTCTATTTATCAGTCTATCTGGCATTTCTCTATGTATCTATCTATCTGGCTATCCATCCATTTACTTATCTATCTGTCTATCTATATCTTTTTGTGTCTATTTGCCTCTACTTACCTATCTGTCTATCTGTACCTTTTTGTCTATTTGCATATCTATCTATCTATGAACGAGAAACAAACCTCGGCCTCGTATGATATTAAACAGTGGAATCTCTTGAGAACAATCTCGAAAAATTTCTTTACAGAAAAGAAATGGAGGGAATGTTGATATACAGGGTCTTCACAGCTAGGCTTAATCCGAGGTGAAGCAGAAGATAGTCGGCCTGTATTGGCTTACATGAAAATGCAGTAGTTCAATTCGTTGTCGTTCCCTGCGAGGTGGGCCTACCAGCGAACACCAAGCGAGAGCTGGCAGATCTCCTTTAAGGGACACTGAGGTGAGAGGTCAGTGTCAGGCGGCGCAGCGAACCTTCCAGCCGTATGGTTGACGGCGGGCCAAGCCTGTGTCGCCGGGGGATGGCTCCTGGAGATGTGGGGCGGTCGGAACAGCTGCCTGACTACGATTACCGTGGCTTGGGATACCAGGGGGGGGGGGGGGGGGGGGGGGGGGGGGTGGGTACCCCTTTCGGGGTTGGGCTGAACAATTGCCCTCTCGGCCGTAAATCTGCGTTGGACTATAGAAAGGACTCGCGCAGCGCTCCAGCGACTTCCGTCCACGTTCTCTCTTCGAGTCGACTCGGGACCATCGCCACCCA
>JADBJO010003526.1:107500-110000 GCA_016801955.1 Conus betulinus
GACGTTTATTTTCAGCACTTTCGTCAATTAATCACAAAAACATACATGTGCATATCAATTAATGCACGGAGTCCAAATTAAAATAGAAATAGTAATTTGAAAGAAAGTAAGATTTTTGCAACTGAACACAGCAATGCAACCCACACCCCCACCCCCACCCCTTTTACCAATGAATAAATGCATACCACAGTATCGTCTGCTTGTCGTGCGTTCAAATGAAAACTGGGTCGGCGCCTCAGGCTTTGCTGAAAACAAACACCGTCTGGAACAAGCCTTGTGGTGAACAACACGTGCCATGCACCTGCCAGGTAGTGTGCATTACTGTTAGCTTGAGTCCAGTTGTGAGCGTAGGCCCATCATAGACGTTAGTCAGGGTTTAATGATAGACTTGACACAGACGTTAGTCAGGGTAGAATGACAGACTTGACACACGCGTTTGTCAGGATAACGTGGCAGGCGTGGTAGATGTTAGTTCAAGTGAAACTGGTGGACCTCAAGAAGTCAACGCTGTCGCCGTCTTCTATCGCAAGTACGAGTGTCTCCAGACTCAGCCGTCTGTCTGGACAGGCAGGGGGTCCCTCAGACCCGTCAGGTAAAGCCACAGGGCGTCGACACCCAAAAGCATTCAGCAGACCTTGCATCTTGAGTCCTTGTGGGAGACTTCCTGGGCGTCCTGTCGTGTTGGGAATCACAGTGATCTGTTCCGCGCGGTTCATGATGATGAAGAGGACTGGTGGTGGGAGCGCCGATGATTACGTCTGGAGGCTGAAGGAGGGCCCACTGGAAACCGCACTCGTCCCTAGCACACGAGAAAATCGTAAGTCAGTTTGAATCTTTCTAGAGGAAACCCTCCCCCATCCCCCTCATTCCGACTTTTCGCACCCCCCCCCCCCCCCCCCCGTCCTCCAACCCTTGTTCCTTATCTCGTCTCGACTAGACCTTAAGCGGTAGTCTGGATGCTAGTATTTCGCGGGGAGAGACGATGAACCTGAACTTTCCATATGTACGTTACACGCACTTAAGGCACGTTAAAATACCCGCGGCACTTAGGAGGTTGTTTCTGCCAACGTTCTGTAGAACAAAACCCATTTCTCTTTTTTATTAATATTAATCACCGCCCCCGGACCCCAAACAAACAAACAAACAAAACAAAGCAAAAAAGACACACAGAGATACCAACACAACACACACACACAGGCACAGGCACACACACACACACAGACACACGCACGCACACACTCACACACAGCAACAGCAAACAATATAAAAACAAAAATAGAATTACTGAGAATAGAATTATTTGGACCAGCCGCCGTGGCGAAGTGGTTAGCGTCGCGCGGACTCCCGGCTGGGAGGACGTGGGTTCGAATCCCATCAGAAGTCATGGGTTTTTCTGCCCCGACCGGCTCCTACCCAGAGTTGAGTTTGCTGCGGGCTCAGTTGGGAAGACTGGGACCACACAGTAGAGTTTCATCCACTTAATGGATGCGTTTCTGAGAGTGTTGCTCAAATTTCCTGACCAACACTGCAGGTGTCTGTATCTCTCGGGCCTGGTTGACGCCGGGATATATTATGAAAGGAAGCGTAGAGTACAGCCCTGTCATGTAGTCTCAGACCGAAATGGAAATCCGTAGCATCATCTTAATCATCCTCATTCTCATCGATCAGCATAGAAAAAAAAAAAAGTCTCAGGTTCTGTGGCACTTCATGCCCTGCTGTCATGGTGACCTCAATTTCGATGTCCTCTCCACGTCTGTGGCTTTGGTTTGGTTCCGTCTGGGTCACCGGTATCGGCGAGTCCATGGGGGCTGTCGTTGTCGCCGGCTCCGCGACTAAGCAATTATTGTCGTCAGTAGGGGGCTTAGTAGGTGGTGTCCTGCGTATGTTAGATCAGAACAGGCGCCACTGAACACCACTGAAGTGACTCGGCGGCAGTGCAGTGTCTCCTCCGGTGGGTTGCCTCTTGACGGCTTGACATTGACTGCTCCCTGTGGATTGCCGGTGCCGGGGCTGTGGCGGGGCCGACCGGGCTGTGGCTGTGGACGGGGTGTCGGAATGAGCGGCGTGGGTGCACTGCCTCTGAAGGTGGCGCAGAGGTTTGGGACAGCAAAAAAAAACACAAAAAACAAACAAAAAAAAAAAGAATTACTGGGCCGCCAAACGAAGGGACAAACCATTTACAAAACGGACGCAACGCGTTTTGACCTTTTGGGTCTTCTCCAGACCGGACAAGCAACATTCAAAACAATGGAAACAATGGGGGCGAACAGGCACAAGATACAGATTAGAAACAAATGCTGCTGCTGCTGTTGATGATTATGATGAAGATGAATTTTGATCTTTTGTTTCGGGTGACGATGACCTTTTGAGGATAAAGATCATCTCGATATACATCCAGAGAGCCGGAGCAGTTCGGGGGAAAAAAACTCATGTTATACAGTAGTTAACGCGATAGAATGATTACTTCCCTTGACCGGTGCCGTGACATAACCGAAAGTAA
>JADBJO010003526.1:115000-142500 GCA_016801955.1 Conus betulinus
TTTGCCACTTTTACCTATCTTTTCCCATTTTAACCCACCTTTCCTGTCCTTTGCTATTTTTACCTTCCTCTTCCCATTTTAACCCACCTTTCCTGTCCTTTGCCACTTTTACTTCTGTTCCCTATTCTCGCTCACCTTATCTGTCCTTTGCCACTTTTACTTCCGTTCCCCATTCTAACCCACCTTTCCTGTCCTTTGCAACTTTTTCCTTCCTTCCCCATTTTAACCCACCTTCCTGTCCTTTGCCACTTTACCTTCTGTTCCCTATTCTCGCTCACCTTTTTTGTCCTTGCCACTTTCACCTTCCGTTCCCCATTCTAACCCACCTTTTCTGTCCTTTGCAACTTTTTCCTTCCTTTTCCCATTCTAACCCTGCTCCTGTCCTTTGCCACGTTTACCTACCGTTTCCCATTGTAGCACACCTTTCATGTCCTTTGCCACTTTAAACTACTTTTTCCCATTTTACCCCACCTTTGCTGTCCTTTGCCACTTTTACCTTCCTTTTCCCATTCTATCCCACGTTTCTTGTCCTTTGCCACTTTTACCTACCTTTTCCCATTTTACCCCACCTTTGCTGTCCTTTGCCACTTTTACCTTCCTTTTCCCATTCTGACCCACCTTTGCTGTCCTTTGCCACTTTTACCTTCCTTTTCCCATTCTAACCCACCTTTCCTGTCCTTTGCCACTTTAACCGTCCTTTCCCATTTCAATCCACACTATTCCTAGTCTTTACTACTTTTACTTACCTTTTCCCACCTGAATTCATTTTTTTTCCTGTCCCTTGCCACAGTGCCTACCCTTTCCGAGGTTTGTTCATCATTTCCCACTTTTCCTACCTTTCTTTAATTTTAACGCACATTTCACACACCTTTTCAGTCCTTACCTACCCTTGTTCCACTGTTACTCGCGTTTTATTACTTTCACCGATCTTTTCGTACTCATTTTTTCTTCTTCTGATTTTTACCCAAGTTCTCTTACTTTTTATCCACTGTTTCTAACTTCAACCTCACTTTTTATACTTCAACCTCCTATTCCTGCGCTAGCATACCTTTTCTTACTTTTGCTGTATTTTCGCACTTTCGCTTCTTTCCTGCCATTTACATTTTTGTTATTATTATTATTTTTATATGAAGTTTTCTTCTTTGATTTAAGATAAAGGCCTGCTACAAAACATAAACTGATATCTTTCAAACAGCTAGCCGTATTTGGATCTGTTAATTAATACTGGTACAACAGTGCTCACGAACAGTTTTATTCACAGTCGCAGAATCTCTGCAATACAATCTCCTACAAAATCTTATTTCAAATAACGCGATTTAAAGGAGAAAGTCTAGAAGGCAGTTATAAATGTCAGTGTCTGCCATTCAGTATTGCAGTATCTGGAAGTGACGTAAACACCCCCACCTCCCTTCTCCCTTTTTTTTTTTTTTTTTTTTTTGAGGGGGAGGTTCAGAGAGGACGGAGGGTGGGGCGGGCATGGGGGAAGAGGGGCGAGGGAGTTAACGCCAGTGAGTGGACTAGCAGACGACACACATGCGGCAAACAGTTGTGGTGGCTGAACTCAAACGGCTTCAAGTTCCGGCTCGTTTTTTTGTTTGTTTTTTTTTTTGAGGGACCACGTGATTCTCTCACCCCCCCCTGAATCCCGTGACACCTGTTGCACCATGAGTTGAGGCTACTGCAGCAAAAAAAAAAAAAAAAGCCGCCTCTTCCGCCGTCATTTTGGGGTCGCCGATTGGCGAACAAGGACAGTGTCACTGACTAGACTTGCAAGCGACTCGACCGCTTGTATAAAAAAAAGGAGTTTCACAACCAGGACGTGGCACAAAACCAGGACAGTATCGCCCAGATAATCAAGGAATTTTTGAGTATAATTCTCTTTTCTCCACATCATCCAAAAGTGAAAGTAGTTTAGGTGCGTCGAATCTAAAAACAAGGCCAAGTTTCTTTTTTCTTGAAACAAGCCTGCGCTGTGCACAGCTCGCGCACTTAACGATCAGACGTGGAAAGGCCGTTGACGAGTGTGCTTGGATTCGGTAGCTTGGCAAGGCGCGATAGTTGTACGAGTATGGCAAAGCAGGCAAAATATACCGCCGTTTTCTTCCTGTGTTGTTGTGTCGCGGGCGTCGTCACTGAGGTGGAACTGGCAGAGGGAGAGAGGCCTCTCAACAGCGATGACCCCGTGCAGTACAAAGGTGAGGCATAATACAGACTTTGTGTGTTGGGGGAGGAGGGGGGGCGGGGGGGGGTGGGGGTGGAGGAGTTGGGGCGTTAACGTTGATATGAAATTTGTGCGGAGGTTACGTTACCGCCATAATCCAGCTTCGAAGCGACGTTCGCGTCATTTTTTTTGAAACTGTATTTGCGCACATCGGCTTAACCTGACCTGACTTTAACCCAAATGTATACTATATTGACCCAGCCCTCAACTCTAAACGTAAGCAAAAAGAAACCAACTTTGTGAAATGTAAAAACCTTTAATTTTTTCGAGCTAGTTGTAAGAGTGACGTCCCGTTAAAATGACATTTGCGCGCGCGCAACACACACACACACACACACACAGTGTGATTTTTTTTTTTTTTTTTTCAGTCTATAAAGCCAGGAAACGAATGACAATATATAATGCCTTTGTGACACGTCGCGCGCGCGCCAGGATATACCCTCACACATGTACGTTGTAAGGGTGTAACTTGTGATGGTGTGTGTGTGTGTGTGTGTGTACTGCAGGAGCGGCTATGAGTAAACACACACACTGACACGCACACACACAACACGCGCGCGCGCGCGCGCACACACACACACACACACACACACACACACATTTTTTCAGTCTGAACATAACAGGTGCCACAGGTGCGCGCACGCGCATATGTGTCTGTGTGTGTGTGTGTGTGTGTGTGTGTGTGTCACTCACTCATGCACCACTACAGTACACACACCACTGAGAACACGCAAACACGCGCACACGCTCACACACACACACACACACACACACACACACACACACACACACACACACACACACTCACACACACACACCCACTCACACACGCACACACACACCCACACATACACACACGCGCACACACACACACACACGGACATATTCACACACACACACAGGGCGCGCATGCGCACGCACACAGACGAGCGTGTGTGTGTGTGCGCGTGCACACACACACACTCACACACACACACAAACGCGCACGCGCGCGCGCGCGCGCACACACAGCGCGCGCGCACACACACACACAAACACACACACACACACACACACAAAACGCGCGCGGAATCACGAGGAATCACGAGTGTGACCAACTCAAGTTGTCGCTTCCCCCGACAGGAAGGAAACGGTTTCCTGTCACAAGTCGGCGTTTGCACTTGGATACATCGAGCATGAGCGGACGAGCGGGGAGCGGAGTCCAGGGTTTCTGAACCTCTCTTCCACTCCAAGCTGGCAAAAATAGCATTCTTGGCACGTTGTCACCCTGTGTCCCCACTGGGGAAGAATCCTTAGATCCCCTTTTGAATCCTTGTGATCATACTTCACGAGGCAGTATCTGACCTCTTTATAATGTGCATGTGTGCAAACAGTACACGTTATCTCCGGTTGTGAAACTGACAGACGGGCATGTATGAGCCGTCTTCTCAACGATTAATACAATCCACTATGGAAAGTTACTAGTGTCAAAAGCCTTTTGTTAAAAAAAAAAAAAGCAGTAGTTTTCTTCATAAAGACAGTTATAAGTAGTGAAATAATATTCTGTTGCTGCATAGTTGTTTTCTCGCTAAACGCCTGGATGAAGCTGCCAACGGTAATCAAGACTGCTGAAGGCAGTGTTTGTTACTCAGGAAAATAGTAGTTGTAACGAATGATAACAGTAATTAGGACTCGTGACAACAGTAATCATGACTAATGAAAACAGGTATCATGACTCACGATTGTGAACTCCAGGACAGAGTTAGATGAGTGCCGGAAGTCGCTGCAAGCAGTTTATTTATCTGTTACCACTTTTCAACAGTATTATCATTTTCTCATTTGACTCGTGTTACGCGCAGTGAAAAATATTTGTATGTCATGATTTCTGTTTTTCTTCGCGCGCGCACATCAACACTTTCACGCACAGACGTATAATAATTACTTTCTCTGAAAAAGGTGTTTTAAAGAAGGGAAAAAATATCAACAATAATTATGACGTTTTGATGGTATGATAGTTACTTCCCATGATTTGTCTGTCTGTCTGTCTCTTTCCTATTGTGTGTCTTTCCTCCCCCCTCCTCCCCGCCTTCTGTCTTTCAATAGTAGATTGAATGTCATGACTGTTGACAGACTGCCGTGAGCTACACAAGGCGGGCTACAACGTGTCCGGGCCGCACGTGCTGTACATGAACAAAACCTCGCCTTTCCTCGTGAGTTTCCATTCTTTGGCCTGTATCTTTTGGGGGTGCACGATTAGCGTCACTTGGCCCGAACTTGAATCTGGAGGTGGAGTGTTAGATCCTCCCGAGTTCCCGGCAGCAAAAGATAGGCATTCTCGCCGCCCGTTTTTAGAATGTTATCGTCAATGGTTGTATAAGAGTAGCCCCCCCCCCCCCCTCCCTTTCCCAAAATACACACATTTCCTAAGGATGCTTATGTCTGTCGACCGTTATCACTTGAGGATGATGTAAAAAAAAAAAAAAAGGGGGGGGGGGGGGGGGGGGGGGGGCGGGCGTCAACGTTCAAATCTGAAGGTAGTTTACTCTCCTCCTTTTTTTTTTTTTTTTTTTTTTTTTTTTTTTCTGACGAATTCTGAACAGAAACGACAAAAAAAAGATTCCTTCCCCTCTCCACCCACAACCCTTACCTACCCCCAGCCATCCCCAAATTTCCCGCACCGTACAATAGAAAACGTTTGAGAAAATCTGTTGTAACAATTCTGCAGTTTTAACTGCTTACTTTATGTAAAATGTGTGTGTGTGTGTGTGGTGTGTGTGTGTGTGTGTGTGTGTGTGTGTGTGTGACGCACTTAATGCGCGCAAGTGCGTGCACACGAGTGCACATGTGAATTAATTTTGGGCGGGCATATGTGTGTGTGTGTGTGTGCGCGCGCGCGCGCGCGTGCGTGCGTGTGTATGTGCGCTTCGCGTTTATTTGTTCAATGTTTACGTGGGGTCACCTTATTTTCAGCAGTTGCAGTCCAAGTTTACACACAAACTCGTGTGGTTGCCTTTTATAGCTCGGCATACTACTTCAAATGTGTCTTTCCCTTTCTACCAGCCATCCAGACGAACATTGTCTTCCAGGTGTCTTTCACATGCTATTTGGCACACAGGTCAACACACAACCTTCCGATTGTTCGTGTTTTTTTTTCTTATGATTCGTTCGTTTGTTGGCGTTTGGATGTTTGGCGGATACAGTACTTGATTAAAAAAAAATTGTTTAGATTTTCGTCTGCAGTCGCCTCACTTTGCAACTAACCTTTCAGTGTGTGAAACATTGCTCTGACAGATCTTGCACTTTTTTTCTTTTTTTTTTGTGTGCTCTTTTTTACAGTGTTGTAACATGATGATTATGCAGTGATCGTTTGGCGCCCTGGCAGTAATATCTTAAGTGTGCTCTAGGGATCACTTCTGTACTGTTAAGTCAACAGGATATTCTTGTATATATATTTGTCCACGCTAGGCACTAATATGTTTCTTGATTTCTTTTCGTACCCGAGTGTGTGTGTGTGTGTGTGTGTGTGTGTGTGTGTGTGTGTGTGTGTGTTTGCTTTGTCTTTTTCATGTTTGAAGGTAAAGCTGGGTGTTATCAATCAAACAAAATGGCCTGCCCCAATCTGCCTTACAGATGTCAGTGATTCACAATGTTGTTAATTGTATAGTTTGTGTCTGGACGTGCAGATGTCCTCGTTTTCTTTTCAAAGCAAGACTTTCATCATCGTCGTCGTTGTCGTAATTCTCTCCTCCTCCTCCTCCTTCTTCTTCGTCGTCGTCATCGTCATCTTCGCCTTTGTCTTCTTTTTCATCACCGTTCATTATCATCAAAGGATCCGCAGCGAGTTTACCAATGTCAAACGTATAACGCACACCCCCCTCTTCTTCCTTGTCTTTTTCATCGCCGTCTTAATTTGTGGTCATCTTCTTCATCGTTCATCATCTTCCACAGATCCTCTGCGAATTCACCAAAGACCAAGCGCAAACCGTAATCCAGCAACGGATGGATTACAGCGTGGATTTCATGCAGACTATGGACGTCTACATCCGGGGCTTTGGTAACATGCAGACCAACTTCTGGGCCGGCTTGGATGCCATTAGCCACCTCACCTTGACAGGTAGGAATTGATTGGTAAGGCTCATCCAACGGCCTCACCTTGTCAGGAAAGCCATGATTGGTATATCCAAGAAAACAAACAAACAAACAAAAAAAAAACCCAAACAATCAAAAAGGCTGTGATTAGTGTTAACTTCAGCTGTCAGGTAAGTTCTGACTGATTTATTTATAACGCCATGTTAGGCAGGTTGTGATTAGCTTGTTTACCACTATCACATCTTAGGCAGAATTTAGTTGATGTATGCATAATTCACTATGTCATGTTGGCTCCGATCGGCTCACCCACATGACGCACTATGTCATAGCTGCGACAGCGTACGCTCCTCCCTCGCCGTATGTCAGGTTGGCTGTGATTGGCTTTTCTGTCTTCCTTACCATGTCAAGAAAGCTTTGATTGGCTTATCTACCTACCTTATGTCAAGTAGGCCCGCGACTAGCTTATCCCTATGCTTTCCATGTTAAGGAGACTGCTGTTGGCTGATCACCACCTTGCCTCACCATGTTAAGGGTTTGATTGGCTCATCTACCGTCCGCGCCAAGACTAGGCTATGATTGGCTTTTTCGCGCTTCCCACCAGGTCAAGTAAGCTGTGGGGTGTGATAGGTTATTCAACTGTTTACGACCAATATTGGAAGAAAATCGTAAAACCTCATTGACATAGAAATATCCGGCATAATCCATATGTGATGAAAATGTATGAACTGTTCATCAGCATTTCTAAACAAAAAAAAAAAAAAAAAGACTGAAGTTTATAAGATGTACAATAGCTTCGTTGTTCTAGCCGTTGATACATCGTCTACAGATCCAAGTATATATTGCTGAGTTTTAGAAAGTGGTCATAGGGAAACTACAGGGATGTCCTACAGCCGGTTTTTTTTTTTTAAAAAATTTTTTTTTTTTGTTGAAACGCATTTGCGTAGTGTCGTGTCGTAGTTGTGTATGTTTACACTGCATCACTCATATGTATTTGTAGTGGCTTATTTGGCTTGAAAACTTCGTCTTAAGAACTCTAGTGAAACTAGCTCATTATGACGTTGGGCTGTATGTGGCTTATCCTTATCACCATGGAAAATAGACTGTGATTGATGTATGCACCTTGCAGCATCAGGCAGCATCTGATAGACGTAGTTGCTCACCAAGTCAGGTTATCTGTGATTGGCTCATCCACCGCGCTACCTAATGCAGGCTGATTAGTGTGTCTTGTTCATATTATTATGCCGGGAACGCTCGGATCGTTGTTGCTGTGGTTTTTTTCACTGACTTTGCGTATAAGTTTGCTTGTGATCAGCTTATTCCTTCACATCTCTGCGTTATGCAGGTTTTGACTGGCTGACTGTGTTGTATTGTATTGTATTGTATTATATTGTAGCCTGGAAAAAGAACAAACCTAAAACACGGGCGAAGTGAGAGAATGATTTTCACTGTGTTGTGTCCGTTGAAGAGCTAATAGATTTTACCAGAATCTGTTGCTTTGTTGTCGGCGAAGGTTGTTTTCACCTACGTCTGTTTCTTTGTTGTCTATTTGTCAGCAAAATTGCTGAAGGTCCACGGAACCGCTTTCGTTGTTACGAAACTTAGTGGAAAAATGGAAGTGGTCAAGACACGACCTCTCGCCTTTAGGTGTTTGTTCAGATCCTGTCAAAGGGCGGACGCTGTGGTGTACAATTTGGGTCGGGGGTTCATTGAAGTGATTTGACCTTGTGTCTGTGGCAGAGGTCTGCGTTTTCCCGTGTGCCTTTCTTGTTCGTTCATCGTGTGAACAAGATCGCACAAAAACTACAAAACTGGTTTTAACGGAAACTTGGAGGACAGCTTGAAAGTGGCTCAAGCACGAAACCTTTACATTCTGTCTCGGGTCCGGACTGAAGGGGGGATCCATGATCTCTCAGGTATGAAAATTTTTTTTTTGTTGTTCTAGCCTGCCGGGCCACCGTGTCGAAAATTCCACTCGCCCGCTTAAGTTTTCACTAGCTTGTGATTTTCGGTTTTCAACGGGTAGTAAGCATGGATATAAAGGTCAAAACGAGTTTAACATCCCAACGGGCAAGCAGCTCTCTTTTTTCATATTGCCGAGTGCTATTCTTAGACTGGATCATTTTTCTCAACGTTCTGGCCCATTTCTTCCCGTTTGATCACACCCCATTCTCTCATCGTTTGCTCATTGTTCTGAAATTATCTATTTTTAATGTTGTAGAGACGTTTTCACATAATTGTATTTCGAAATGACCTCAGTGGTAAAAGTGACAAATACGGCGACGTCGTAACAGCTAAGCTCACAAGCATATCAGCTGAACAGCTGACACGGACAAGATGCTACTGCACATCTAAAAGCAGTTGTGCCTTTGAAGCCAGCGGGATTTTCCCTTTTTCTTATATCAGTTACCTGCGTTAGAGTAACGACGTCAACAGCTATTTCAGATAAAATTCAAGCTCTTAAGCTTTGGGAGCGTCTGAGGGAAATGATCTCTGCAGACGGCAAATGTTTGAGTCGCCCGACGGACCGTTCAGTTTTGAAATCCATTCTCCCACATGCTTTTGCACTCGCCAGAGGGCGACTGCATGGGTGACGGGAATTATCCAGCCTTGTAGATCCTTTCGGCAGTATCATGCGACGTCAAAAAAACCCATTTCACCAAAACTTGATGGGAAGATGGACTGTAGCCCCGAGGACGAAGCCGTTGGTGCAGATCCAGATCAAATGGCGAATTCAGGGTCTGTTCAACGTCGGCGGAGGTGTGCGCTCTCCCCAGTGCCTTTCCGGTTCAGTCTGCTTGACGTCCCGTGCACTGCGACATACTTCCTCCCCACAACATGTGCGAACAGAGGACCGGACTCCCCCCGAGGACATTCTGACTCTTCAGTACGAAGTCACCCGTTGTCTAGGCTGTAGGTGCTATTTTTTCGTCTACTATCTGTGCGGACTCCCCAACCCTTCCCGCCCGTCCTCGCCCCTCCCCCTCCCCTTCCCTGAACAGTTCTTTTGTTGCCATGGATGCTTGCTTCCTAGGTGCTTGCTGCATACAGAACATTGTTTCATTGTCTCATCCGCAGAGATTCATCCGGGTATTGGATGCCGGACCGACTGCTTTCAGAAATGGCCGAAACATTTCCAAAAGAAAGGCAGCGTCATTCTAGTGATTTTTCGCCAAGTTGGTTATGGCAGTCGGTGTTTATGACCAAGGCGAGTCCGATAATCTCCTTTCATGAACTTGCCAAGACTGCTGAAGTTATTCGGAAATGATTCCAAGCCAGTGGATGCTGCTCCTTCATTCGGAAGAGACTTGCCGCGCAAAGGGAGCTAACTCTGACGTTCTATTCCAAACATGATGGAAGTGGGTAGAGGGCACAGCTTTCCAGGTTTGAGTGCTCTACAGAGGAAAAGGTTGAGTAAGCCAAGAGTTGTCCCTGGTTACACATCGGCACAAAGAGAGTAGTCACCAGAACACGGCAGTCGCAAATGTAAAAGCCCCGAGCATATCGAGTGATTAAGCCAGTACAATGAAATTAAAGAGCTTCAAGATATGATTTTTGTAAACGGATTTTGATGTAGTTTATTTCTGTAATGCTTGCAAGTAAAAATCCAGATCGTTTTTTTTCCTTTCTTTCAGATGACGTTTTCCTAAGCATCCTCATACTTTGTCCTCTTGATTTTCCAAGACCGAGGACACGAGATTTTCAGATCAAACACTGCACGCGAAAGACTCGTACCCAGACCACCTTTTAAGTTGAAGGGGGTGGGGTTGGGGGGACACCCAGTGTGGGAATCGGCCCACAGGCCTTGTAGTTTTCTAGACGAGTGGGGTTTTTTTTTTGCCGCGTGACCTCCGCTTGGACTGAGTGAGATGAGCAGGGGAACCAGTCATTGGACAGGATTAGAGGTGGGATTGTTTTTCCTTGTTGCTCAGTTCGGAGCTATTTTTGTCCTTTCTGTTCCCTGTTGCCCCCACCCCCACGCTCCTTTAAGGAGGAAAGATTTTCCGCTTTCCTTCCACAACTTTGATATGAACATTTTTTTTTTTTTTTCCTTGTCCGTTCTTCCTTGTTCCGTGAAACCGACCGTTTAGAGGACCGATGATACAGAATCCTGACCGGATTTACGTCCCCTGTTCTCCTGATCGGAATAAAGGGCGACAACCCCGGATGATATGAACAGGTTACATACAGAGATGCTGGCATACGAAAAAAAAAAATGTTATTACACACCTGTGGACGGTCTGGTTGTTGCTGCTGCTGTTGATGTTGTCACTTCTGCTGCTGTTGCTGGGGATATGTGTTAAAAGTAAAGCACAGTGTATGGATCATCAGGGATGTCGGTGTCTTCGACCACTACCACTATGAACGACATTGCCATCATTTTCTATCACCATCATCCCTGACAGCAGTTTCTCAGTAGTAGCTTCAAATGCTTTAGGTAAATAATTGGGGGGAACCCTCCTCCTACGCACTCACGGACACACACGCATGCGCATGCGCATGCGCACACATGCGCGCACGCACTCGCACACGCATGCACACATACGTATGTACACATACAAGCATACAATCACACACTTACTCCATCTCCCTTCCTTCTTCTTCTCTATCTGTCTCTCTCTCTCTCTCTCTCTCTCATTGTCATGCACAAATGCACACTACGCATTCTGTCTGTCTGTCTACCTCTCTCTGTCTTTCACAGACACACACACGCACACACACACACACACACACGCGCACACACACACACACACACACACACACACACACACACACACACACACACACACACATATCTGTAAAAATGCATTTGTGAATAGAAAGGAGGCAGGTCTTAGACTATCTTACTTTGGACTGTACGACTATGATCCTTGTGCGTTCATGTCGAGTTGAGTTGTGGTTTCGTATGCGTGCGTGTGTTCGTATGTGCTGCGAGCGTGCGTGCGTGCGTGTGTGTGTGTGTGTGCGTGTGCGTGCGTGCGTGAGTGCGTGCGTGTGTGTGTGTGTGTGTGTGTGTGTGTGTGTGTGTCAATGGGTCGTGTGAGTGTGTGTGTGCGTGCGTGTGTGTGTGTGTGTGTGTGTGTGTGTGTGTGTAACATGCATGAACCTGTACGTGTACACATGCATTTACACCTTTTGACTGAATGAAAGGTGCCCCTACGTCGAAACGCAAGGGTACTTGCAAAGGCGTTGGAGACTGCATTTGCCTGCATGCGGCTGGTGGTGGCTTGCTCCTCACTGATGTCGTTGTACCGCTGTGTGGCAGGCAGCAACGTTCTGTACGTGTACATGCAGGACAGGCGGGGCGTCAACCAGAACGTCCGCTACTCGCACTTCGTGGTGCAGCCGCAACGCCTCCAGTACCAGATGACCGTGGCGGGCTTCAGCGGGAAAGTCCAGGACGACCTCGGCCACAGCACCGGCATGAACTTCCACGTAAGACACGTGATGCGTGCTAGAGAACCGTGACACGTGCTGAGAACGTCAGCAGCATGAAATCGGGAAAAGTGATGGATGCAGAAAATATAAGTTATAAGGATATGATGGGTGCTGAGAACATCAGTATTATGAAATAGTAATGGATGCTGAGAATACAGGCAGTATAGGATAGTGATGAATATTGTTGGCATTGCTTCTGTAGCATTGTGATGAATACTGTGAGCATTAGTTCTACGGGATAGCGATGAATGCTGAATGCATTAGTTAAAATGCTAAGAGCATTCTCTAAAAAGGATAGTGATGAATACTGAGGGCATTTTTTCCTCCAAAAGGATAGTGTAAATGCTGTGGGAATTTGTTCTCTAGGACAGTGATGAATGCTGTTGGAATTTATTCTGTAGGACAGTGATGAATGCTTTTGGAATTCGTTCTGTAGGACAGTGATGAATGCTGTGGGCATTAGTTCTGTAGAACAGTGATGAAGGCTGTGGCATTTGTTCTATAGGATAGTGATTAATGCTGTGGGCGTTAGTTCTGTAGGACGGTGGTGGATACTGTGGTCATTAGTTCTGTAGGATAGTGATTAATGCTGTGGGCATTAGTTCTATAGAACAGTGACGGAATGCTTTTGGGCCATTAGTTCTTTGCCATGATGAAAACTGAGGGCATAATTCTATAGAACAGTGATGAATGTTGTGGGCATTGGTTCTATAGGATAGTGACAAATGCCAAGGATATTAGTTCTGATGGATAGTAATCAATGCTAAGGGTACACGTTCTGATAGATATTGAATAAATGCTAAAAGTATTAGTTCTCATGGATAATTATAAATGGTACGGTTTTAGTTCTAGTGGACAGGAATAAATGCTAAGGGTATTAGTTCTGATGAATATTGATAAAAAACGAAGAGTATTAGTTCCAATGGATAGTGATAAATGTTGGGGATATTTGTTCAATGGTAATTAATGCTGAGGACATGAGTTCTACAGAATAGTGGTGTATCACTCGGGACAGTAGTTGTGCAGTATAGTGATAAGGGTACGGGTTCGATAGGATTGAAGTAAATGCTGATGATTAGTTCTATTGAACGTAGCATGGCACATTCATATGTAGCTTAAAGACCAGGATATCCAGAAGAATGTCACCATGGTATGAACTATTTTCTATGTTGTCAGCTCAACCTTGAGTTAATCTGACAATAAATTGGTTTCAGTCAGTCAGTTTTCTATGTTCAGTAAACAGAAAATGTGGGTGCGTTTATTTTTCGTGTCAGGACTCCGGGGATTTTCTCGTATATGTGATGTCAGGTCTGTGTGGTCGGCTAGGTTTTCAGGTTTAAGCAGGACAATATGAAAACACCGGAGGATACGGATTTATCCATAGACAACAGTCCTTGGTTAAAGCTCGGTGCCTTAATTCTACGTATTTAAGGGTTCAAATCCATTGCAAAGACCATTCATGCGCCATCTTAAAAAAAAAAAAAGACATATACCGACTGTCTGCAATGGAAGTACAACAGAAAGCATAGGACAGCAAAATATCAGATGACGATCAGATTTTAATAGGGCTACACACATGAGCCTTTAAATCTAAGATAAGTGATCTCACTCTCTCACACACACACACACACACACACACACACACACACACACACACACACACACACTGTCGGTGCAATGCCAGTATGCTGCATAGGCAACAAGACAAAGGCATGTCAGTAACGAAACTCCAAGAAAAGAAAGACATTTAAAAAATGAAATCTTTACAGCACATTACAACAGTTACCCAGATGTTATTTTCCTAAAACTTAATGGTATGGATAGCTGATTAAGAAAATAAATGAATAAGTAATTGAAAGTCATTCGCAAACGCCTTTCCTAAAGGGCATGCTTACTGTAAACATTCTTATAGTTGATAAGTTTTGAACCATGCATGTATTTTGATCATATTTGGTTGGTAACGAGAACAATCAAGTGGACGTTATTCACAGTTTTCTTTCACCAGTTTGTGGGAGCAGTTGATAAGAGAATGGAATTCATAACCAGTTTCATCGATGCTGCAGAACAGACACAACCTGTCTGATATTCTAACTTCTTGTTAATCATTCAGTCTGAAATTACCTTTTTCCTCTTCCAGAAATAACTTTCGCCAAACTGGCCTCCACAGAAGAACCTGTCTCCAGCGCTGTTTGAATTATTTGAATCTTATGTAATGATGGGACAGTTTGAGCGTTTAAATTATTGTGCGGTGATCGTATCATAACGCACATTTTCTGTGCAGCACTTGGGAGTGTTGATGACAGGATCAGTTAAGCGCAAAGCTATTGAGGCAGGCAGGCAGGCAGGCAGGCAGGCAGGCAGGCAGATGTGTGTATGGAAGGGGGGGGGGGGGGGGGTGCGTATGCTCACAGGTGTGGTAGAGAGGGAGGGGGTTGGGGGAGGGAATTTTTGGCAGGAATGGGTGGGGGAGAAGACAAAGACAATCGGAAAGTGCGATTTTCATTTATCATATGTATAAATGTGTGTGTGCGTGTGTGTGTGTGTGTGTGCGTATACATATATGCGTGCGCGCGCGTGCGTGCGTGCATGTGTGTGTGTGTATGTGTGCACGCGTGCGCATATATACTATGGGTGTGTGTGTGTGTGTGTGTGTGTGTGTGTGTGACATTCCAGACGTACGACAACCCCGACAGAAAACGGCTGCGCCACCCAATGAAGGCCGGCTGGTGGTACAACTACTGCGCCTACACCCTGCCCAACGGCTACTACTACCCGCCCGGCATCTACACCCCCATGGGCAAATACTTCGACGGAATTTTCTGGGAGAGCTTCGGGGGCTTCAACAACTCGCTCAAGTTCTTCCGAATGACGTTGGATCGTAGCTGAATCTGTCAGCACTGTTGGCAGGGGAGTAGGGAGGGGAGGGTGGGGGGCAGGGGCAGGAGGAGATCGTTAATGGGGCGGTTTGCACAGCGTGCAGAGCTATGTCACCCTCGACGTGCGCTGTTGGTTTTTGTTGGATGTTTGCCAGGTAGCGTTGTCAACTCGGCGTGTGCTTCAGTTGGTATGCCCGTGAGGTGGCAGTCGGAGCGTACGTCAGGTCCTTTAAAGGTGTACTGTATTGCTAGCATACTAGCTGTACCGATAACATGGTGATGTGAGTGTTTCGCTTTAGTCCATTCACAGCTGTGTCAATATTATGATCTTCATTCTCATTAAGGGCGTACCGAGAGCATGGTGATGTGTTTCGCTTTAGTCCTTTCACAGCTGTACTAGTACCGTAGAGGCCTTCAGCTTTCATATCAGTATACTAATCATTAGTTTCTTTAGAAGTGTATTGATAACGTATCATTAGTTCCCTCATAGGTGTATTGATAACGTGGCAGTCAGTGAATGCTTTAGTTCTCTCAGAGGTGTGTTAATAACGTGGTCATCATTATTTTCCTCAGAGGTGTGTTGATAACACGGTCATCGTTAGTTTCCTCAGAGGTGTGTTGATAACGTGGTCATCATTAGTTTCCTAAGAGGTGTGTTAACGTGGTCATCATTAGTTTCCTCAGAGGTGTGTTGATAACGTGGTCATCATTAGTTTCCTCAGAGGTGTGTTGATAACGTGGTCATCATTAGTTCCCTCAGAGGTGTGTTGATAACACGGTCATCATTAGTTTCCTCAGAGGTGTGTTAATAACGTGGTCATCATTAGTTCCCTCAGAGGTGTGTTGATAACGTGGTCATCATTAGATCCCTCAGAGGTGTGTTGATAACACGGTCATCGTTAGTTTCCTCAGAGGTGTGTTGATAACGTGGTCATCGTTAGTTTCCTCAGAGGTGTGTTGATAACACGGTCATCGTTAGTTCCCTCAGAGGTGTGTTGATAACACGGTCATCATTAGTTTCCTCAGAGGTGTGTTAATAACGTGGTCATCGTTAGTTAACGTGGTCATCGTTAGTTTAATCAGAGGTGTGTTGATAACGTGGTCATCATTAGTTCCCTCAGAGGTGTGTTGATAACACGGTCATCGTTAGTTTCCTCAGAGGTGTGTTGATAACGTGGTCATCGTTAGTTTAATCAGAGGTGTGTTGATAACGTGGTCATCATTAGTTTCCTCAGAGGTGTGTTGATAACGTGGTCATCATTAGTTCCCTCAGAGGTGTGTTGATAACGTGGTCATCATTAGTTGCCTCAGAGGTGTGTTGATAACGCGGTCATCAGTGAATGCTTTAATTTCCTCAGAGAGGTGTGTTAATAACGTGGTAATCATTAGTTTCCTCAGAGGTGTGTTAATAACGTGGTCATCATTAGTTTTCCTCAGAGGTGTATTGATAACATGGTCATCAGTGAATGCTTAGTTCTCTTAGAGGTGTCTCAATAACGAGGTGACTACGGAATGCTGTAGTTTCATCAGGGGTGTGGTGACTGTGGTAATCTACATCTGCTTTAGCCTCAGCTTTAACTATGGGAGGTCGCAGCTGTCTAACTGTACGCTTTTGTGTTTGCTGCCGTGTGCTCACAGTTCCACTCTTATTTCATTTTATACAGCTTTACACTGGGGAGCCAGAAATACAGCGACAGAAGCTTAATCGGAGAACTGATTGTTTCTCTTTGTTTTCATTGCTGTCAGTTTTTATTTATGTATGTTTGTGTATCACTGAGCTTCGTAATTCGCCGATTTTTTTTGGAATTTGCGCCCGACTGGTGTTGATCAATAGGAATGTTCATCTGCTGGTATGCTTTGGTGGTGGATGGCTTCATATAGCAAGGGACGTAAGTAATTTCTGCAAAATGTTATGCTGTTGATCACTGGCCTTGACAAAATGCCATAGCAACGAAGATTGCAAGACGATTTTTCCACATGCAACATTCAGTGTAATGTTTGCTTTGCTGTCAGTGGCTACACAATCTTTTATTATTTTCTTTCCGTTTTTTCCGCTCTTAAGATCATCGCGTTTGCCACCCGTGTTTACTTTTTTTTTTTGTGATTAAAATTCAGTCCAATCCTCAGTAGTTTTTATAGAGACAAACGAAGTGGATTTTTCCCCTCCAAACAATGATGACTGTCTTTAAGATTTGTAGATAGTTTGTGAAAAGAAAGCGCATTTTCTCCTGGAAAAGAATGGATCTGAAGTGTGCAAAACGTTTTTATTTTCTTTTGAAATCTTGCCTTTTGCATAATAAAGTGAAATGCGATGTCATGCTTTTGTCAAATACCATGGTTTGCTTCTTTGCTTTTTTTTTTTTTTCATTCATCAGATTAATTTTTTCTGTCTTTTCCTCCTCCTCCTCTTTCCTTCCCATTGGCAATGTTATGCAAACCTTTCTTGGAAAGAAGAGTGTGTTTAGAACACAAAGTCTTGAGGAAAAACAAAGAAAGAAAAAAAAAGAAATAAACTGCGAGGGTGAGAGAGCGAGAGAGATAATCACAATAAAAGTGAAGATGAACAAAGGAAAGGATGGAAAAAAAAGAAAAGAAAAGCAGGTGGAAAAGAAAGAACCTCATCGAAACGTTTGCAAAACGCATCAGTCGGTGTGATCACATTTCTGAATGATATCTACGTTTTTTTTTTCAGCAATAAACAAACCAAAAAGTCAAACCAACCAAACATTGTTTTTATTCGCACAAAGATTGGGCCTACATTCTTTTGTTTGAAACTGATGCAGCCATAGCTCACTTGTAATTCACGCGCGCGCGCGCGCGCGCGCGCACACACACACACACACACACACACACACACACACACACACACACCATCTTCCATTCAGCATGGTTTGAGCCTGGTTGATTTGGTGTACACTCTCAAGCGAGCTTTTTACACTTTTTTTTGCACCTCAACCCTTGCCACACGTAACACATGAACACCAGACGAAAACTAGAGAATTCACAGACAACAGCTCTGCAAGTCGAAAAAACAAACAAAAAACAAACAAAAAAAAAAAAAAAAAAAAAAAAAAAAAAAAAAAAAAAAAAAAAAAGGGGTGGGGTGGGGCAGAATTCACAGTTGCAAGCTGCTACTTGTTGCAAGAACGCTGCTGGTATTTTCACAAAGAACATTGCCATCACAACGATTATAGAGAAAGCTTCAAAGTCCAGAACAGTGCCAAGCACTTTCAGTCTTCTGAATGACTAATCCATGCAAGCTACTATATCAAATCAATAAAAACCTTTTGAGTCGGCACGAACAAAGAGAGGTATTAGAAAAAAGAACAACAACGACAACAACAACCAACAAGAACGAGAACAACTAGACTAGATTAACGCAACCATGCAAACGGCATACATAAGAAACATTAACGGCCACCTGAGCAAGAGCACTAACAAGACGTAACCACCTATCTTTTAGCGTAAAAGTGAAAAACAAGTCACAACCCTCACACTCCTCATCACTGGAAGTCGGCCCGCCCAGTGTCCAGCAGGTCAGTGCCGTGGTCAGCGTGCCCTGTCCGCTACAGGCCGGTCTGGGGCTGGTTGCTCATGGCGGCCTGCTGCTGTTTGTAGGCCTCCGCCTGCCGCAGCATCTCCTGCTGCGCCTTCATCATCTGCTTGCTGTCCCGCCGCCTGGCCACAATGTACTCCGGGTAGGTCAGGTACCCGTCCTTGTCCACGTCGTCCGTCTCCAGCACCTTGTCGATGATCACTGCAATAAGCGTCATGCGTTGTTGTTTTTGACAAGTGTGTAAACGAGTGAGTCTTCATGATCTACAGTCCTGGTTGTCAGTGTGTTTGCGTGCGTGTGTGTGAGTGTATGTGTGTGTGTGTGTGTGTGTGTGTGTGTGCTTGCATTCATGGTAAACTTCAACGTTGGCATTTTTCGTTTATAAAATCAAACTAACCAGGCAGGACGATGACTATTGCAAAGACCTTTCCAGTCATTCCACCGTGATGTCACCGAAATGTCTGCGATTAACATTTCCGGCAATGGTTTCAACATATAATAAAATCGTCATTGGAAAAAAATGATCATTTACATTTAGTACTTTACACACTAACAAAAGACATGCTAAATGGTATTATATGCTCACATTTCAACAAATGTTAAGTGACAATGGCCGTTTTAATGCAATTCATACCAGGTAAAGGTATAGATATGAATATACATATTACTAAACATACGATCACCTTAGGCCATATAGATATATCTATATACCGCGAAAATAAAGACAAGATGCAAATATGATTTGTGGTGAATTAAACAAGGAAAGCCACATCAAAATAGCAATTAAAGCGTCTTTTATTGCTTCAGCAATAGCAAATCTACAAAATCTGTAGAATACATCGCAAATTTTACATTGTTGCACAATGGATTCTATATCCATTGTGCAACAATGTAAAGTTCACGAGGTTGGCCTTCATCGTCGGAAGATTTGAAATGAACGCATCAAGATAGATAAGACGTCATATGGTACATTAGACGTCATGAATTTTTGATGATTTTTTGAGGAGAGCAGATGAGCGCGAGGTAGGGCTAAAGGGGGGGGGGGGGGGGGGGGGGGGGGGGGTTGTTACACTAATTGCTTGGAGCGAATCCGATCCTTACATTTGACAGAAACGAACTATCTTTCAAAGGGAAGTTATCTTCTGTTGTTTTGAATATCACCGATCATTAGATAACCTCCCTTGGTAGTCTTTCCGGCGAGGTTTTCTGAGTGCTGCACCGGTGTCGGCGAGCGTTAAACTGTTTGTCATTTCTATAAATACCGCAATACAAGACGGTGTATTGTGACGTGACTGTATGACGTGAGTTGGAAGAGGCAGTGAATGAGGCCATTTATGGCAGCACATGAATCTGACAGATTCAGCTGTAATCCTGCTAACTAGTTTGCATTTCAAAGCATCTCTTGTTTCACCGCAGAAGAAAAGGCCACTGTTCGTTTCTCTCCCTTAGTTGAGATTCTTTCCCTATGAACCGCACCAGAGTTACCTGTAATGGGGAAAAAAAAACATCGAGAAGATTTTAACCAGTGCTCAGTTCAGTGTTGAGTACGCATCTTCAGCCGTTGCTTCTGCGTTCACACGTCCTGGAAAGATATAATACATGGGAACATTTGGAACCGACTTGTTTCGCAGAAAGTACCTTTAGTTGTTCTGTGGTCCTTCTGTGTGTCCTAGCTGACTGTATTTATACTGAGAGGTCATCCCCCTCCGGCATCCCCGGTCGGGATGACCGGTGATGCCGGAGGGGGGATGACCTCTCAGTATAAACTCTATCCAACTGTTTGGAAATCGTATGCTGGTGCTTTCCTCATTCCTGTCACTGACACTGATTCTGTGTTTAAAAACAATATCTGTCTTTACCGTTGATCACCCCCCCCCCCCCCCCCCCCACTCCCCATCCCCCCCCCCCTTTTTTTTTTTGCCCGTTTACACGTCTTTGTTCTAGGTCTGTACGTTTTTTTTTTCTTGTTACAGTTTATAACAAAACTTTTTTTTTTTAAAATACTGGCGACTGTACGTGGTGACACAGTATACAAAGACCAAACTGGACACTATGTGTATTCAGCAATGTCTGTTTGCCCCTATAGTATTCATACATTTTAACTGCATTTGAAATTGCATTTACTTACTTCGTTTTTTTTTTTTCTTCAACATTTTAAAATTGTGTGAAAAAAAAAAAAAGAACAACATGCCTGAGAGGAGTCCGCAGTCAGATGGTCAGTACGTTTGCCTGCATCGCTGACGGTCGTGAGTTCAAACCATTGGTGGGTTCGGATTTTTGACTTGAAACCTCTCTGTCCACCCAGCACTAAAAGGGGCACCTGATTCAGTTCAGGGACAATTAAGGGGGCGGAAGGAAAGGGATGGGCGCCGCCTTCCATCACACCGTGCTTCAGACACAGTTGACCTCTGACAGTTTATTTGCCACCACGGCCAACAGGCTGTGGGAACTTATGATAATTTGAGAGTGGGGTATGTCCTGGGGATGATGGTGGTGATCCTGTACAACCTAGTGTTATCTATATTAAGGATGCTGGCGCACTCGTTATCATGCTATACAAATTTGCCATTTCATTTGTAACGTGAGGTAAGGTAATGTTGCTTATAGCCCAGCCGACCACAAAAGGGCATAGCAGGGCTGTTACCACGTTAAAGTCAGCTCACAAGTCATCTCTTAAAAAACAAGCAAACAAACAAAACAAATTTACACAACCCTTTAAAACACACCTAAACACACACCAGAAAATTTTGTTAAAAATCTACCGCCCGTAAAATCTTAGATCAGATGAAAAACGTTAATCTCTTTAGGAGATTTAATTTCTAAACAGTTAAATTGAGTTTCATGTTTTTTACTTTCTTTGTTTCGTGTCAGGACAGGCCCCCCCCCCCCCCCCCCCCCCCCCCCCCCCCCCCCCCTTGGTATATGGTGACATCTCTGGAAACGCGTTGTGTGGTCGACTGGGTTCTGTTTATGAAGCAAAACCTCAAACCAACCGAAACGGTCAATAGCACCAGCATCATTGGTTGGAGTTATGCACCTTTAACTGTTCTACTATCGGAGTAAAAATTACCGTCCTTGCACACTCCTCCCTCTCTGCAATCAATTTTTCCAATCAATCTCGATATTTTCAACTAAAAGTGACCTCATAAGTTTCAACAGACAGTAGACAAGGTCATGTCTGAGGACTGAGGAGTCTTGGAAGTGATGATCTCTCTTTGCTTTCTCTTGAAAAGACTTCACAAATTCGCAATAGAAATCGTCGCTGGGGGAGGAAGTGCTACACATTTTGCAACAAAAAGAGAACTAACAAATTGTCAACTACAGTAAGAACATGATTGGGAGGGGGGGTGGGGGGTGGGGGGGGGGGGGGTCATTACTTATGTTAGAACTGCCAGGTGCCAAGAGTACAGCGGCAGGCTTTGTTGCAACTATTGCGGGCGGCAAATGTCACCTCTGGTTGTGGCGGTGATGACACCATTCTTTGGTGTTAGCGCCCTCTTCCATCATGCCATTGTTGATGATGGTTGCTCTTCGGTTTCTCTCCTCTGCTCGCCAGACCGTTTGTCTGCACTTGCCGCGATCAGCCGGCGAGGCTTCCTAGCCTGTTGGGTAGATGTCGCTTCCCACATGTCTCGTTTGCAGATATACTTAAAACTATCATACATGTGACTAAAACGCAAGGGGGGGGGGGGGGGGGGGGGGGTTATTTCTCTGTAAATTTTGTCGGGGTTCCTTCTCATTGCGGAATTAGTATAAACGACCATTTTGCGCCGAAAATGAGAAGATAAGTTGCTCGTTCTTCGTTTCCATTGTCCTAAATGGTTTTTGTTTTTGCCTGAAGAAGACCCAAGAAGTCGAAATGCATCGTGTTTCATCCTGTAATGCGTTTGTCTGTATTGTGTTGCGGAAATGATATCCTCTCTTTTAAAAAAATCTGTTTCAATTTCCGCCTTCAGTCGCCTCACGTTGAAACTAATATAAACGGCTTGGCAGATAAAAGTGCTAAACTGGGTGCCCGAAATGTAAGTGGTACTATCTCATTATCAATTTTATTATCTTTGAAAGAAATGTGCAATGCAGTTGAAAGAGTACTATATTTGAATTTTAGAAGTAGGAATCAAAACAAAAACAAAAACAAACAAACAACAAACACAAAAAAGACTGGTCATTTTAAAATCTTTCTTTCTTCTAGACCAGGGCATATGAATTTATTATATAGAACGAGGCTGGATACTTAGAAAACAAAATTTTCTAAGAACGATCAATATGTGTGTGTGGTGGTGTTATATTTCCATTCTACACATTCTTTTTAACTGCCAGGTTCCGAATATGTTATATTTTGACGAGCAGTGCATTTTAGATAACAGATTATCTGCTGATTCTGTATCGTTCAATCAATTACTTAAAGTGTATGGTATTGGACAAAGTATGTTAAATAGTCAGACTGCCCGACTATAATTACGTTTTAAATTTTGCGTTTATTTAATACTGAAATGTAATGCAGTATACTCGTATATGTATAGGTAGGCGTGTTTGTATGTATGCGTATATATTATTTATGTTGTGTGTGTGTGTGTGTGTGTGTGTGTGTGTGTGTGTGTGTGTGTGTGTGTGAGAGTGTTGAGAGAGAGAGCGTGTTTTTTCCCCCCCCCCCCCCCCCCCCCCCCCCCGAGTAATATCACTAATTATGGTGAAAACACGTTAATCAGAAGATTCATTCATTCGCTGTACGCACTTACTTACTTAGGTCCATTGCTCTTGCCAGAGCATAGGCCATCAACTGCCCGCCTACGACCACGGTCCTGGGCAATCTTTTCTAATTCGCCCCAGCTGTAACCCATCTGCCTGGTGTCCGCTTCCAGGTCCCACCTCCAGGTGTTTCTTGCCTGGCCTTCCTCTCTTCCTTTTGCCTTGAGGATTCCAGGTCAGGGTTTTTCTGGTGGTGTTGTCGGGGGGCTTTCTGAGCGCGTATCCTATCCACCGCCATCTTCTTTTGCGGATGCCTTGCTCTACTGGCAGTTGGTTGCTTCTTTTGCTGTATATACAAGAGTGCTATCTGTGTGTGGAGACCTAACAGTGTCGACTTGGTTATCGATCTTGTTTCGTTTCTGCGTCTGACCAGAAATGTGCTGGTTCAATAGTTTATGGTCACTGCGATGGAGTCAATGCTGATGAGATAATCCCGTTATCTCCTATTTCATATTTTAAAATTGATTCACCCAAGCCCCCCCCCCCCCCCTCCCCCCAACACTTACAAAAAGGACTACTCGCACCAACGTCACCGGACATACCACACACCACTCTGTCCCGGTGAATCTGCTGGAAGATCCTGGGTCATCACGTGACCAGATTGTTTGGGATCAAGAATGAAAGAGCTTTTTTACCCGAACACCCCCCCCCCCCCCCCCCGTTAAACAGGAAGGGGGAGGGGAGAAAGGACGGGGGAAAAGGACGAGGTAATAATTATTGTAAAACTGGTCGGCGGTGGGGGTGGTTAAGAGCTCCCCACCCACCGCCACCCCCACCTCGAACCTCCCTCGACTTCCCCCCCAACTGGGCCCCCCCCCCCTTTTTTTTTTTTTTTTCCAAATAGTATCAGCCAAAAAAAAAAAAAAAAAAAAAAAAAAGCGCAAATATATGGTCGTGCGAACGAAACCAATGAAGATTGTCACACAAATGTGCTGTGCATGTCCTCAGGTGTAGATGACGTGGCTTTGACCATAACGTCGGCTGGTGCATTGGGCTTGGCCCAAAAGGAACCGCGCTCATTGGCTGATATGGCCCAGTGTGATAAAGCTCAGAAAAAAGATAAACAAGAAAAAAAAAAATCAAAACACACACGAACACATATCTGGCTAGCTAGCTAGCTAGATAGACCACACGGTCCAACGTGAGTTCAAAGGGTAAATATGGATATTGCTATATATTCTCAGGTCCTTATGTATATGTCCCCCCCCCCCACACACACACAACACAACAACAACAACAACAATAGCAACAACAACAATAGCAACAACAACAACAATAGCAACAACAACAACAACAACTGCGGGGGTTGGCAAAGATACTTCGGCGGACTGAGGACTATGCCCTATACATTGGACTTCACACACACACACACACACACACACACGCACACACACACACACACACACACACACACACACACGCACACACAATTATGATAATGGAGCAAACTGTTAAGTAAGCACCCGATGTCTTATTAGCGTGTTGGGCTTATCCGCAAGGTCAGACATCTGCTAAGTCGTTTCCAAGAGACCTTCGTCTTAAACCTTTCATCTTCCTCATCGATTCGTTTATCCATCAGCTGTAAATTCTGCTCAGTGTGGTCTTGAAACGTAGCAGATGTGGTGTGACGCATACGAACTAGTCTGCACGCAGTGACACCTTGATGACACTGAAACTGAAACTGGACTCGGCAATCGTTCAAAAAAGTTACTCACTGACAAATCCGTTGAGCATCTGGTAGATCCTATGCTTCTTGATCTGGTCGATCTCCGCTGGGGTCTTGCCCTGAGTCTCATGAGGCATCACTTCAACGGGAGGCATCATGTGGGTCAGAGCCTTCAAGATCTCCAGCCCGTCCAGACGGGTATCGTTGTTCGTGTCGTGAAGCCTGCAACAACAAGTCTTCATTAAGGGCCGATTTTTGTGTAAACACAGGCATTCTGTAAGACCAAGCCCTGAAACCATGTCTTCGTTAAGGGTCAGCCCTGCGACCATTAGCCGTCGTCGATAAATTAAGAAACAAATGATGCGAGAACATGCCTTTGTCATGGACCAAATCCTGCACGAACACACACACACACACACACGCACACACACAAATGCACCAACGCACACACATGAACACGCACACAAACACACACACACATACACGCATACACACACACACACACACACACACACACACACACACACACACACACACACACACACATGACAGTTAAACATTTCAGGCCTGACCAATACTTTGAGATGAATGCGTCAGTCAGGAATCGGCAAAAAATCACATCATGGAGCGCTCGTCCTGACAATTTTTCTATTTGTTAATTCACTTATTTAGCTATAATCCTCCCCCTCCCCGCGTATTGTGGTTTCAAGTCTTAGCTGATGTGGGAAAGCGTATATGGCAGAGTCTGCACACAGTGACATTACCTTGATGAAGCTGAAACTAAGACAGTCCTGAAATAGTTGTTGGCGTAAAACTGTTTCTCACTTTGTCAGGTTCTGGTTCTTCTTCTTCCTTGACAGCCACCACAATCAACTCGATGATTATTCTGTCACTTTTGCAAGGGGTCCGAACAGAAAGGAAAAAAAACAAAAAACCAAACAACAACAACAACAACAACAACAAAAAAAAAAAAACAAAACAAAAAAACTGGGCGTGGCTTTTAATGGAAACGGGAGGCTCTTGACGCAAAAGTGTCGATGGTCTTGGCCTCTACAATGTCCTGGGGCAGCTTGTTCCAGTCCTTAATGGTACGAGGAAGGAATGCCTGCTGTCTGTACCGCGTTCTGCACCGCGGAATGGCGAACCGCTGATCGTGACCGGCGGCGTCGGCGCGGAGGTGCAGGGCGCAGGCTGGCTGTGATGCCTTCTGTGCTGACCAGGTCATTGTGGATCTTGTACAGCATGGATAGGCGTGCTGTACGTCGTCTGTCCTGGAGGCTGGGCCACTTCAGTTCTTCAAGCATGGCGGTGGGGCTGGAGTGTTGTGGTAGCGCCTCATCACGAAACGGGCTGCCCTGGTTGATTTCATCCATGTGATGACAGTTTGTGTGCTCATCGTCAGACTGCATCCACACATACTTCTGCAGATGTGTTTCATTCAGTGTCTTTTAACTTTCTCTTTTATCCGAAGCAAATCTTATCTGAGGCAGGGAACACTAAACAATAATTAACAGACAAGTAAGGCAACTCTTGCTCCCATGATGAAATAAAGAGACACCTAAAACTCCAGTCGAATGCTGCTTACGACACCGAATCGCCTAGCAGTAATGAAAACACAGATCACACAGAATAAACAAGGAGACATCCCCTTTATTCTCTTTCCTCCGTTGCTACGAAAGCTTAAACGCTAACGTTAAAAACTATGCTGAACAGGATCGCAAGATTGAAGGTCTACGAATTGGAGATTGCGTCGGAAATCCATGCATATTTCAGATGACAGCAGCCATCCTCTTTCAAGGGTTTATGGACTATTCCCTCAGGCAAACGTTCCATCTTGCCAGATCTTCACACACTCCGGGTACAAAACGATTTTAGTCCCAAATCAATCCAGCTCTTAAAACTGACATAAACCTTATCCGGAGTCACTTTCCTGCCAAGCAGTCGTTCTTGCTCAATCCGTTTGCCATTCTGCTTGCCTACGAACCTATGACAAAGTCACATCATCATATATGTGTGTGTGTGTGTGTGTGTGTGTGTGTGCGTGCGTGTGTGTGCGTGTGCGCGTGCGTGTGTGTGTGTGTGTGTTGCATTCGTATATCCATTTTTTATTTGTTAATTCACTTTGTTTTCTCACAGATCCGACACACACACATTACCGCTGGCAAATATTTCTAAAACAATCTGCACCTGTTTCATGGCTGATTCAGGAAAACAAAGGTCGACATTCACAAGTAGATAAAATAACTAGAATTAAAAAACAATATTGTAAAAACACGTTTTTAGAAAAAGTCATCGTTGTACGGTCTAGTTCTGTTTAAATGGATGCATTTAGTGTCAAAATGGCATATGTAAACTTTGCACATTTTTCCCGTACATTAAACCATTTTTTTGTGTAACGCATTTGACATTTGATAAGCTCAATTTGGGTGTTTGAAACATCCGCGCGCGCGTGTGTATAAAATTTATTTGAGGACTGCATGTTTAGAAAAAAAAATGTCAGCAGCATGAAAATCTTGTTTGCATGTCCCAAAATGAGCATCCAAAATGAACATATGTAAGGCATAGTTTATTGTCCTTTTTTGATTTTATCAAACCGTTGATCAATGCTCTATTTCTGTATTGATTTTGACTGTTGCATATATTTATTAATTTATTTCTATTGTTTTGCCTGTGAAATGCTAAAGTATTCTATATTCGGTATTCTATTTATCTCCAATTCCATTTGATTATCTCCAATTCCATTTGATTATCTCTAACTCTATTTGATTATCTCCAATTCCCTTTAATCCAGTGTTGTGTCTTATCAGGAGGGCCAGTCCTAAACGAGAATGCAGAATGTGGAAAAGCGTAAGCCTGTTGTCCATATTTGGTTCAAAATTCGAAAACAAGGACAACAAACAAACAAACAAATATTACCACACCGTCACG